>CAUYQV010018299.1:0-28352 GCA_963574575.1 Galagoides demidoff
CAATCCGAAATACTTCCATCAAACTGATCAACACAGCCTTCATGTCATTTTCTCAGTTATAGTTTTAAAACATTCTGATTCTACTCTTAGAGAGTTTCACTTGTACCCCTGTAAGATATACTTTGTCCTTTCTTAAAAGCACCTGGAACATAGTATATGCTCACTGAATCGATTTTATTTCAACCATTTCCAAGGCAGTAAAGTAAGGAAAACATGACTAGATATTTTAGGGCAAAAATTAGATGAAATAAATGAAAAAAGTAGATGAATTTTGAAAATGTAAATTATAGTGTCCTTTGAGGGAAAGCAAAAGGTTAACAGCTTTTTGCAATATGTCCATAAATATCAACTTTGCCTCTTTGATGCGCAGATAAAACAGTCTCCCATTCCATGTAGCATTTTAGCATAAACAGTTACCAATCTTGTGCTTAAGTCCTTATGCAAATAACATAGAAAATAAGTCATACTCTCAAGGAAATGAATTCTTAGTTTTGATGATGTGGGAAGAGATTTTACATAAAATCTTCAATCCTAAAGCATTTTATTTAAAATTATTTGCAAAAATTTCTTTAAGAAAGGAGCCTCATTTGGAGAGAGATTGGTCCCATTTAGACCCAGCTACAGAATGAAGAAGCATGAGAATATAATACTAGAGTCTTATGGTGAAGAGGAATTGATATTGCTTCACCATTTGTAATTTTCATAACCATGAACAGCCATCCTTTGCTTAAAGGGTTGTTTTTGTGTGTGTTAAACTTTTCTTAAAATTACCCTCAAGTTTTCTTTATTGTATAAGTATTGATAATGCACGTTCCTTATAGACACATTAGAACACACAAATAGGCAAAAAGAAAAAGGATGTTCATCATTTTATCACCCAAAGGTAACCATAATTAACATCTTAGCCAATATGTTACTTGTCTGTACAATATGCATTTGTGCATGTATATATTATTTACATATAATAGGTATGTGCTGATGCTGTAATAGTGCGTGTCACTGCCTTTTAAAAATAATATATGAAAAATATTTCACATCGGGCTCAGCGCCTATATCTCAGTGGGTAGGGCACCAGCCACATACACTGGAGTTCAAATCCAGCCCAGGTCTGCCAAACAACAATGACAATTACAACCCCAAAATAGCCAGGTGTTATCGTGGGTGCTTGAGGTCCCAGCTACTTGGGAGGCTGAGGCAAGAGAATTGCTTAAAGCCAAGAGTTGCTGTGGAGGTTGCTATGGGCTGTGACACTGTGACACCCTCACCTTCTACCCAGGGTGACATAGTGAGACTCTGTCTCAAACAAAAATATTGTGCATCAATATATATTCTATAACTTCATTTTCATAGGTACAAAATAGTCATTATATGGTGGTATAAAATTGTCACCGTGTTGCTGAGCACTGTTTCTAATACTTCCCTATTGAATACAATACCCCCATGTGTTTAATTAATCCCTTTTGTCTCTCTCACTAGATAGAGAGCTACTCGAAGACCTGGGACATCTTGTTATCTAAGTTTCCCTAGCACCTGGTAGTATGCCTGGATCTATTTGGCACTTAATAAATACAGGTTTCTTAAAGGCATGCATAATCTAAAAATATCTCGAGCTCATTTCTGTCTTTGGAATTTCATATTTGTGGTGGGAAGCTTGGTAAGACGTAGTCCAAAAAGTAATTTTAGCAAAAGAAACTGGAAACTGCATTTGCAAGGTGAATGAGAGCATAGCCTGGCAGTAGAGGATCTCTGAGTCTTTCTTAAAACTCTAAGTAACATTTAAGGTACACAAATGGCAGGGAGATACGCACTCATAATTGTTTGTGACCTAATAAAACTTGTTTCTCATGATACTCCATGGTAGACATAGTTGTTCCCTGGGGAGAAGGGAAAGCTATTTGCATAAGAGCAAGGAGCTCCATGGGAGTAAAGGCAAGGGCGGTGACAAGCTGTTCATTGCTTTGGTGAGACTGAAAGTTACTAGCCCCTCAGTGATCAGAAGAGATGTCCACACAAGACAAGTGAGAGTGTTCCTTTTCTACTAGAGTCTAGAAGTTGTTAAGGGAGGCCTGGTTCTTAAATAGCTTGCTTTGAGGACCTCGGAACCCAGATGCTTTGGTCTAACAATTCCACTCTGAGGACAAAATGTAAGCATGTAAATAGGTGTTTTTGAAAAGTCCTGTACAAACATCAAAACTAGTATGGCTATTATTGTAGTAGTGAAGAAAGAGGCATCTCTATGGCATGAATTTTCATAGCAATAGCATGTAATAGTGATGAGAGCAAATAAAAGCTGGGGCCTCCTACAGGGCTGAGAAAATTCTTGGTCTTTTCCAGCCTGATTTGGACTGAGTCAGTGACCACAGTTCTTGTACATGCTAGGGGGAGGTGTGCTGGTTTTTAATAGGAGATGCCAGAATTCCTGCTAACATGGACTAGTGGAGTAATGAATAATTGGAGGAAAAGAAGAAACCTGGAACGTTCATATTCCAAGCTGGCAAAACATATTATATTAGAAACAAATGCTTTATGGTTTTCCCCTTCACCTATTCATGCTATAACCTGTCTCCAAGTGCATCAATCAGCTATTATTATGTAATAAAATTAAGTGGCTCAAATAATTTTTTTCCTTGTGTCTATAAAGTGCTTAAGCTAGGCTGGGCTCAGCTGGATAATCATACTTCAAATTGTAAGCCCAGCTGAGTTTGGCTCCTTGTAGAAAGTCAGGCCTCAGGTCTGGTTCATGTGTTCCTTTTGGGAGCTTGACTGATAAAGGATCGGATTCCTGGGGAAAGTTCTTCTCAAAGGGATATCAGAAGTACAAAAGGGCATGCCCAACCATGGGAGCACATTTCAAGCCTTTATTTGCTAGCATTCCATTGATCAAAAACAAGGCACAAGGTCATTCCCCAAGTTAAGAGGTATGGGAATATACTCAGTCTCTAATGGAGGAACTACAAAGTCACTATCAAAGCAAGTGGAGATAGGCTGGGGTGAAGAATGGAACCAACTAGTCAATCTATCACTCCAAAGATCATTATCCTCCTCTCTGAACTTTTCTTTGTCTTTTTTCGTTCTTACTGAAGTTGCTCTATTTAGAACTCATATCAGAGGAACTTTATCTTGAGATTTAGTTGAATTTGGTCTTGTTTATGTTCCCTAATCTTTTCTGGAGATCATATCTTATGTTTGCATGTTTCCTGCATGTCCTACAATAGTGGTAAGCATATATATAGGATACCAATAAAAACCTACAGAATATGTTTATAGAAGTTACATCAGAAACATTCCCTGGAGGAACAGAAATCTTTTCTTTTTATTGAGACAGAGTCTCAGTTTGTCGCCCTCAGTAGAGAGCTGTGGCGTCACAGCTCACAGCAACCATAAACTCCTGGGCTCAAGTGATTCTCTTACCTCAGCCTTTTGAGAGAGACTGGGACTACAGGTGCCCACCCCAACACCAGGGTATTTTTTTAGAGATGAGGTCTCTAGCTTGGGCTCTGGGTGGTCTGCAGCTCCTGAGCTGAGGCAATCCACCTGCCTTGGCCTCCCAGAGTGCTAGGATTACAGGCATGAGCCACCGCATCCAGCCAGGAAAAGAAATCTTAAAACTGCTAAGATCTTAATCTAAGATTTTCATACAAAATAAATGATAAGCATACAACACGTTCTTAAAGAATTTGATACAAACTAGATTAGCTAGATGTTTTCCAAATAAATGAAAATCTGAAAGCAGAAGGAGTTGTATGTTTCTGGGCTGCTTACTGCTGTAATATTAACTATTTCTGGTATAATGGCAGCCTGGCTCTTCGGTAATCAAAGGAAAATGTACAGATTAACAATTCTTGCAACTATTCAAATGTCTCTGAAAAAATAAAATTGGTGGTAAGTAAAAAGCATGTTTTGTATGGTGGTTATTTTGACCTGATAGATTTGCAAATTTCTTATGAGCACAGAAAATGAAGCCCACAGCTCATTTTCAAGTGCAAATCTCAGGCACAGAAAAGGAAGTCACATTTTTTATTTGTTCATTTGTTTGTTTGTGCTGTTCGAAAACCACTTTGCAGCGAGCGTGAGGAAGAATACTTATTAGGCTAATAACAGCAGAATCATAGAAATGAAGCATGGAGACAAATCTGCCTCTAGAAAATAATATGGAGTTGCAGAAGGTTAAGAATCTGTAAAGATCAATGGATGCCAAGATCTAAAAATAGATAAGCAGCATGAAGGGAAAAAAGTGAGAAGAAAAACACCAAGAAACCACTAATCGTGTTTAAAATGGCTATTCTGTTCTTGTTTTCTGTTGCAAATTCCTAAAATTTCATTTAAAGACATTTATAAATTTCTCCAAATGATTATCTTTATTATGCACAGGGTCTAAATGCCTATGTCTTCTTATTTTACTTTAAACAGGCACGATCACATATGTATACATACCTGCCCAGACACAGAGTCTCATACACCCATGCTTTGACTTAAATAATGAAGGACATTGTCAAATTATGAGTGTAATTCATTCAGTAAAAGGTGTTAACGTGAGTAGTAAAAGATGATTATAATGAGTAATACTTATTTTAAGTATAATGCTTCCTATAGCTACATGGACATTTTCTATTATTGAGACGGCCACATATAATTTGGGAGATAATGCATCATGCTTTCTTTGTCAGAGATGCAGATGTTTTGATGATACTCTTGTTCCTAATTTCCTCTCGGTTTTCAGTGGACTGTCAGGAAACATGTTTACTCGGTGTGAAAGCATCTATTTGAAGTGGAACCAGAAGACCATGGCATAAAACTAGGCACTTTCATTTGTCTATAGGCTTCTCCATATTTTATCCATCTTATTCCTCAAATCCTGAAGGATCCCACAGTTCATGTTCTAGGCTCTAGGAAAACAGGTGAGAATGACAAAAAGGCTTTCCTTTCTCATACTCCAGGATAAAGCCCTGTTACCGGGAGGCAATAGTGTGGTATTGGGAGTTCCAAACTGAGCAATGGGGTTTAGAAATGGACTCCTAAGGCTGCTTCGTATCAGAATTAGTTGGAGTTAGTATTGAACTAAGTAATATACAGGGTGTCCCAAAAGATTGCCCTTAAAGTCACTATGCATAGAGAAAATGGGAAATCATATCTAAATGTAACTTTATTTGCAAGATATTTATTACAAACCACAGAGAGGTGCCCAACATATAGGGAATATTTTGTCAATATTTTATAAATTTTGTAATGAAAACCTGTATTTCAATTCCTATTTTTCTGAATCACACTGCTACAAATATTTGTGGATTAGTATATGCTTGGCAAGTTAGAAGTGCCTCAGGGATTCTACAACAAGTTAGATAATCCAACCCAGTCTGTAGGTAATCCACTCCTGTTGGGCAGACTGCCTGGATTCAAATCTCTACCCACGCTGAACAGAGGCCAGATATGTTTTGTTTTAATCCCTCGCCTCTCTACCCCAGCCAAACTGAGGGAGATGGAATTATTTGGGGTGGAGAAAAGATTGAGTCAAAGAATGAAAGCGAACCTCTTCCTTAAACTCTACTAGCTTTCCTCTAAAGCAGGGGTATCCAACCTGCAGCCTGGCCAGCTGGCAGCATGCTGATTTTGTGAGGATGTTTTTTGCTTATCTTTGGTGTTAGATTTCACTAAAAGTATGAATGGACCTTTTGATTGCTAGTTAGCTTTCATTAGTGCTTGTGTATTTAAAGTGTGGCCCAAGATATTCTTCCAAGGTGTAGCAGAGGAGGAAAAAAAGGTTGGACACCACTGCTAAACCATCATTCTCCCCCCCCAAAAAAATCTATGATCGCAATGGGAATAGTATAACATAATTCCTTTATTATAAAATGTCTCTCCTGGGTGCATTACTTCAAATACATGCATATCTGAGATGTCACATCTTTCTTTTTCCTCCTCCCTCCCTCCCTCCCTTCTCCTTTGTCTTTGTCTCTGCCCCCGCCCCCCTTTCCTTCACCATCTAATTCTTTAATTCACACATACAGGAAGGCAGGGTCAACCTTAAGTAAACTGATTGCTAATGCAATTCATTTACCAATCATCTCTCCCTGATCACCCCAAGTCATCTGATGAGGACCAGGAAATTAATGAGGACACAGAAATGAAGAAAAGCAGGGAAGGGTAGTAATAAGGAAACAAGCACAGGATTGAGAAGCATGGGGGAAGAAGAGGGCCTGCCACCTCAAGTCAGGGGCATACTGGAACAGGGAAGGAAGGGGAAGAGTGAGGCTTCTCCCTCTGACCCTGAGCGCATTAGAATGCAGCTGATCACATTACCCAATTGGATTTTCTAACAAAATCTCAGTTGAAGCAAAAACGTTATTCTGAAGATAATATGTGTATAGGAATGATTACACGGCTTTGGTATGTTATTTCCTTGCTATAAAGAAGAATATGTGATTTAGTTAGAGAAGTAGCGCCAGCTTCACACCGTTTCCACAGGTCTGAGGGATAATTTACAAACAAAATATGAGAATCTACCAACGTAGAAAGCAAAGAGGTGGTAATGAGAAAGACGCTTTTTCTTTTTTTCCTAGCAGAATAAAAAGTGCCAGCATGCTGTCACTGGGGATAGCTATAGTTGTTTGTAGGTCATGTTGCTTGGTAAGCTGCTCCAATGCTATTAAGAAAGAATTATAGAAAACACATTTGTTTTTCTGCTTGATGGCCAGAAGTAATTTTAATAGATTCCTGAATGTTGTCACCAAGCAGGCCAGGAACATATGGAAATCATTTTTAGTTGTTAATAATTTTGTTGCTGATGGGAATTGTAAAGAGGATTTATTTTAATCATTTTAGGGCTTATTAAAGGGACTGCTAATAGCTGGGGGTGGGGAGAAATAATTACTTCAGGTGTGTTCACTAAGAGGCCCGTGTGAAAGTGGGATTTTTAGCTGTTAGGAGACAGCATACATGCTTTGAGTGTCCAAATGGCACAGGTGTTAAAGGCGCCAGGGCCCCCTGCCAAGATTGGAAAGCAGAGCCTGGCGATAGATCAATAAATACTCTACACCATCTCTCATTGTTCTGAATGTTTTCCCAGCAAAGTAAAACATACTAAAGCAGTGTGGCTCCTGGATTCAGCCTGGGACGTTATTAACTCCATAGTCCTGGGCAAATTACTTCACATTTTTCTACCTCAGTGTCTTTATCTGTAAGAATGGTGATAATAGTAGCAACTGCCTACCTACAATAGCACTTCCAAGGTCAGATAAGATGATGTAGATAAGTCTTATGGCTCCAGTCCTGATACAGAATGAGTGCCCAGCAAATTCTAAGTGTTCTTAGTAATATCGTTACTGTTATGCTTAAAATCTGGGTCTGCTTCATTGTGCGTGGTAGGAAGAGAAACCCAAACTTAAAGTATTAAGAAGAGAGTAGGCTTAGGTCCAGAATTCCAACAATAGTTATTCAAAATAATGGGTTTGCAATTTTGACAATAAAATTTACAAAATTTTCTGCATGGGAAAATTCTTAATGTCCTAATTCTCTTGGGTTCCTTTAACTTTTTGGACATCAACTCAAGGTACATTCAGTTGTGCTTTGGTTTTATTTTGCTTGTACCTTTGCTACCCAATAGTGTTCCTATCTAAATAAGGGTTTGTGGTATTTTCTTTGGTTATTTTTAAAATGTAAAGTTTATAGGACCATAAGGAGCCTGTTTTATCTAGTCTAACCATTTCCTAAAATTAAATATCTGTAACCTTTTCATTCAATGAGCAGGGTTCATGGGATGTAATTATAAGGCATCTTTATTTTTGTCTTCCAACATCTATCTCCCTAAATTTATTCTACATGGCTGGTTCTTTTGTTGGCTTTTAATCAAATTTAAGGAAAGGCGCATGATTTTGATGGTCACTTTTGGATAATAATAAAACGATCTTCAGTCAGTAATTAATTTGTCCCATCTAAATATTAAATTCCATTTGAAGGTAAAGCTTCTCTCTAGTTTGCTGGCTGCAAGGCTGGGTGCTGGCGGGTGGGTGGAGATTCCGGTTGGCTTGCTTCTTCTGCTCTTGCACGTTAACCCCTTCTTCCCCAAAGCAATTTCAGATGACTCTAGGTTTAGAGCAGAGGGAGGCAGAAAGATAGAAGACTAGGACATTTTTGCTTGCCTGCCATAGTTTGGTGATCTAATGTCAATGCTCTCTAGATCTGGAAGGTGTTTGAAGCTGAGGTTTTGGAGGGGTACTTCTACACATTCATCAGAGACCCCTCTGCCCTTTCGCCTCTCTTCATGTCATTGTGGGGGATCTTTCACATTTAGTTCCTTTCATAGGAGCAAATGTATCTCCAATTGCCCTTGTCTGGTTACTAACTCCTTCCTTAGCTCCTGGTCATCTGGCCACACTTTCAACTTCTATTTGTCCCTTTAGTGAACTATCATGAACAAGACATTAGATGAGACTACACTAATTCTCTTATATGTAGATTGCATGTTTCTCCCAAATTACTGTAGAAATGCACGTGGCCCCCAATGATGCAATCTCTCTTTTACTCCTGTTTTAAAGCAGCCCACTAGCCAGATTCCAGATCCTTATACTACTTAGGGATGTGTCTCGGTGTGTTTTCAAACTGCACAAGAGATGCATGAGACTTTTCAGGTGATTTTGCTCTACCTCCCTAGGTTTAGGGAAAGCAGTCACAGCAAATCGATTTCTTTCTCTAAAATTCCTCCTCTAATGTCCAACTACTTTTAATCCTTTTATATCCTCAGTTTGGGTGTGGGGTTAAGAGTAACAGGTTATTTTTCTTTGATTCCATCACTCTGGGAAATATAATTATTATGTGGCTATATCATAAGACAAGATGCTTTATAATTTTTTTTAATTTCTTCCCTTTGAAAAAGACAGAATGCTTCATTCTAATATTTTTAAACTATGCACTATGTCCTATCCTTTATTTTCTTTAAATTATCTCCTATAGAGAAATACAAATTGAAATCTATACATTTATATATGTGTGTATAGTTGTAGTTAAATAAACCCTCATAACATAAAATTTACCCTTAACCATTTTTTTCAAGTATGAAAATGATTATTTATTTAGAAAGAGAAATCACAAACTGAGAATTTTGTGACAAATAACACAAACATCATAAAATCCAGAAAAATAACATAAATATTTTTAGCGTTAGTGGTAGTTGACAACCTAACACACCTCTATGATACTAATACATTTCCCCTATATTTTAAATTTTTGTTATGCATACTCTGTGATCACTTCTTTACATAATAATGATTTTATAAAATCATTTTTCTTTTTTTATTGTTGGGGAATCATTGAGGGTACAAAGAGCCAGGTTACACTGCTTGCATTTGCTGGGTAAAGTCCCTCCAATAATAGTATCCCATTCTCCAAAGGTGTGTGACACACGCTAGCCCCACACCCACCTCCCTCCTTCTCTCTCTCTGCTCTCCCATTCCCTACCCTGTACCATGTACTAGCATCAATTGTCCTCAGATCAGAATTGAGTATATTGGATTCTTGCTTCTCCATTCTTGCCATTTTTAAGTGCTTGGTTCAATAAGGAGACAGAGATTCATGAAAATTCACGTTCAGTAGCTGTAACGGTACCAAGCCTAGTGAAGATTATCATTGAAAGGACCGAAACAGCTTGTGAAAACTCACCTCCATGAGTCTCCATTCCATAGCCACCTTGATAATAAAACCTGAGTGTCCCTAGTCTACCTGCCTCCTTTTGGACTGATACTATCCACTTGCTGCCTTCCTCTTTTTCATGTCAGTTTTTAGTACATCAGAATTTTGGTTTTCTCAGAGTTTTTGGCTCATAATGATTTCTGTTTACTACCTTTATAGGCCTGGAAAAGTGTTCATAACTCCATTTCACACTCTCAGTATTGGTATTTCCTAATTTAAATTTTCAAAAGAGTAAATTGGGCTGTCTTTGCTTATCTTTTTATACTATCTGGGTACTACCAGCCAAAGGACTGGCTATCCTTTGGTCAAAATGTGATCATATATGGCTTCCCCTTGAGCAGAGGCTGGAGGGAAGTGGTTCCTGAGAAGGAACCCTGGGTCTGGGAGGCATGATGTCTACTTTCTTGTACTTAATAAAAATATTTTGTGGGCTCGGCGCCTATAGCTCAGTGGTTAGGGTGCCGGCCACATACACTGGGGTTGGTGGGTTTGAACCAGGCCCGGGCCTGCTAAACAACAATGACAACTGCAAGCAAAAAATAACCAGGTATTGTGGTGGGCACCTGTAGTCCCAGCTACTTGGGAAGCTGAGGTAAGGGAATTGCTTAAGCCCAAGAGTTTGAGGTTGCTGTGAGCTATGACCTCCCAGCACTCCACTGAGGGTGACATAGTGAGACTCTGTCTCAGAAAAAAAGTATTTTGTGTGCATGTTTAACAAGAATAAGAACTCTCTCTATATTCATTGCTGCAGTCTTCAGCAGAGAACAGGGATTCTTACAGGACAAAGGTTTTAACAAAGGCTCTCTGAGGACAAAGAATTGTAAAATGGCTCCTGTGTCTGGGATTCTAGTGGATTTTGGAGGTGGGGATTTTCCTGGCTTGAGTTTCCCCAACAGCAGACCCTGAGACAAGGGTGCTGTTGCAAATAGTTTATTTGGAAGATGAAAACAGGGAGCACTGAGAAGGACAGTGGGAAAATGAGACAGGAGGAAGAAGGTAGTCAATGAAGAGTACGTTATTAGGGGGTTACCACTGCGGCTTATTCTACTGGGTAACCCTGAGAAATGTGGAATATACCTCAGAGTTATCCCGTGGCAGGACTCAGGAAACTGAGTCCACCAGCTCCCCATCGATCATTGGTTGAGAGCTGCGTCTGGGGACATTGATTTTCTGGCACTTCTGGCTTGCACTGTGAACAGCTTATAGCTCCACATTCAGAAAAAAGCCCTTAAACCAGGAGTCACAGGGCTTTACAGTCAGCAGCCATTAATGTACAAGAGGGAGAGCAGAGGAGCCCTGGTCAAGGCATTGACAGTGCTTACCCCAACACCCCTTCCACACTCTTCCTTTATGAACAAAGCCTGCTTTTATTCAGGTATTCCCCCCTTAGAGCAGGTGACCCTACAAAAGCTTAAGAGTGAATCTTGATTAATCCTTGGTCTGTCCTGGAGATTCCATTCCATTTGGCATAGGTGCAGACATTCAGTGCAGTCTGGCATGAGATGAAAGATGAAATCTGCTGGGGGGGCTTCTGGGAAATCTAGAACAGCACTTTATTCAATCTCAACACTTGATTGCATGTCTATTAAATATTCCATGTGATTAAGTAGGAAGTATGCATGAAACTTTTGTTCTACATACTGAGGGGCAATAGTTGTCTTGAAGAAAAGCACACGTACTTTTGGTTGAGCTACCAGCTGAACTAACCACATTTTCCCCTGTTCTTACTTGAATATTTGTCAATAAAAATGATGGCTGCCAAGACTTGGGTATTTGGCAGACAGTTTCTTAAAAATGAATGAAGTGAACCTGTTACTTTATGAAAAATGACTGACATTATTTGTTGCTAATGATAAAATTTGAGCTTTTAAATAAAATTTTGACTTTTGGAAGTTATCTGCCAAGGTGACAACTTCCCAATGTCTCCAGACTCCTTTGTGGGTTGGTGGTGATATTAACAGGTGAGATGTTTTGATATTGTGTAATAAACATGTCAGTATTTGGAACATCTGCATAACTCAGTAAAGCAATATTTAACAAATATGTAACACATGATGATACAAAATCATGCATAGATAGAAGACCCCATTCAAAGTATAAGATAGACTGGTAGATTTCAATGTACCAGAATAAAATAACTTTATCAATATGGTTTCATTTTCCACATTACAATTATTTTTTTTTTCTTGAGACAGAGTCTCACTATGTCACCTATGGTAGAGCACTATGGCATCATAGCTCCCAGCAACCTCCAACCTCCAACTCTTAGGCTTACGCGATTCTCTTGCCTCAGCCTCCCAAGTAGCTGGGACTACACCACAATGCCTGGCTATTTTTTTTTTTGTTGTTGTTGACATTGTTGTTTAGCAGGCCTGGGCTGGATTCGAACCCACCAGCCTCAGTGTATATGGCTGGTGCCATAACCACTGTGCTATGGACGCCAAGCCAACACTGCAATTAATTTTAAAGAAACTACCATTTGTTGAATTTTGGTATAGTGTCAAAAAAGAATATCCACAATTATCTGAAAAGATTCTTAAAATATTCTCCCTTTTCTAACCACATATCTGGGTAAGGCCAAATTTTCTTCATATACTTCATTTAAAATAGCATCTCACAAAAGATTGAATGCAGAAGCAGATATAAAAATCCAGCTGGCTTCTATTAAGCCGGAATTCAACAGACTTGCAAAACTGTAAAATAAGGCTGCTCTTTTCACTTAATTTTTTGTTTCAGATTTTTCATAAAAATATGTAATTGATGTTAACATGGAATGGGTAATAATTTTAAATAAATAAATATTTTAAGACTTTTACTTTCTAATATAACAAATATTGGTAAATATAATCCACATAAATAAAAGCTCTTTGGGAGTCCTCACTAATTTTTAAAAGTTTATAGGATTCTGTGATAAAAAGGTTTAAGGATTATTTTTAAAGGGCGTAGATAAAAGGGTTCAGTGGTTATGAATAGGTGGGAGATGGAATCAGAAAAGAGATGCACAGAGTTCTACAGTAAGGAAGGTTCAGAGCCTTGAGGATAAGCCAAGTGACCTGGGTTGGTGACTGATACAAACAGAAGTGAAAGGTAGGATGGGATTTGAGTTAATGATCTTGAAATAAAAAACAGGGGAGAGGTTAGGAGCTTAAATAGGAGGAGATGTGTGGGGAATTTCTAGAAACATAGGAATTCTGAGTTCCCTCTTCACCCCTGTAATAAAGGAATGGACATTAGTGGCTAGGAAGAAGAGATCTGGGATGATATATTAACGCATTCTATATTGTCATGGTTCTTGATGTTTATTAAATCAACAATAAACAAACCAAAGTAAAACACAGGGCAGAGCTGAGGAAGTTTTTGCTCTTTCAGGAGGTACATGAGCTTTACCAGGAAACCAGTGAACATATTGGCACATCTGCCAAAATGAATGTCAGATTGTTGGGGAGAACCAAGAACCCTATCTAATGTACTAAATATTAGTGACGGTTCCAGCCATGTTTCAGCTGCCTAGACTTCATGTAAAAACTGAGCGAGGGGGACCCTCATAATGAAGAATGGTATTTACTGAAACCGAAAATCCTAAAACTTCTAGATTCAGAATCCACAATGTCCATCTGGAGCCTTGGTGTTGTACCACTTTGAGCATAGAGTTTGTCATCCTTGCTCCATAGGTACACTTTACCTATTTGACATTTAAACTTCAAAATATAGGTTACTCCTTGGAAGTAATCTTGTTAATTATTTGTCAGTAGAAAAAATAATGATAGCTTAAAGTAAATACATACTGTCAAGCTGTCAGTAATTATTTAATGCCACCACGTACAGGGAATGATCCATGTCAAATTGCTCTGAATGAATTAAACAAAGACAAAGACAGAAACTACATTTGCCAAATTTCTGAAGTAGTGGCATTAAGAATAGGATTGATATTATGTAATTTTA
This sequence comes from Galagoides demidoff, assembly GCA_963574575.1. Lineage (NCBI taxonomy): Eukaryota > Metazoa > Chordata > Mammalia > Primates > Galagidae > Galagoides > Galagoides demidoff. The sequence continues at coordinate 13,624 of CAUYQV010018299.1, forward strand.
TGTATTTGAGGCAGGGAAGTGGGTTAAATCCCTACTAAAACCAAAACCAAAGATATATTTGAATCAACATTGAGCAATAGTATTTATTTTAGAACCAGTCAGGGAATGAGGGAAAGATATTATTTTACTGGGAAGGGAGAAAAAGAGCGTGCCAGAGATTCTAACATTTATGAATTCCTCCTCTATTTCAGACCTCCTGTAACTAGCTCATTTTATCTTTCAACAACTTCTGAAGTATTTTTGCCCCAGTAAATTGCCAAAGATTAAAGATCTAGAAGGTTTCATAACTGAGATTCAGACCCAGATATCTTTGTCTTTGAAAACCATTCTTTTTATTTCTTGGAAACTTCCAACTCAGATCCTATAGCAAGCCTGCCCGTTAACTATAGGGGAATATGAGAAGAACTCACATTGCTGTAATTATTGTTTCTATTTTATATCATCTAGTTTATAAAAAAGTCTTAGTCTCCATTTTTATTGTTCCTTGAAATACCTTAGAAGTAAGTAAAGAGTATTCTTTAGGAAAACAAACACAGTTTTGGAGGATTTTCGAGGTAGGTCCTATAAATCAGCAACACAACTGCTACTTAATTGCTTTGTTTATTGAGCAATTCTTTTACCCAGATATGGTGGTGGGTCAGAAGACTTAATTTTTGGTGCCTAAAAATAGATGGAATAATATAAAGTCTCTCTGTTTCACATTTCTAATTGTTAAGCAGGGAAATATACAACCACTCTCAAAATAGTTATCCACAGGGTACATAGCTCCATAGTTTGGCTTCAAAGAAAAGATTCTCTTCAAGGACTTTGAGGTCTGTGGAAGAAGGCATACAAACTTAACTTTTCATAATTAGTTTAATAAATTTGCCATGATTATCATTCTTAAATGTATCGTGCTGAGGGTAGGTCAAAATTCTATTCTTTTTTTTTTTGAGACAGAGTCTCTCTTGTCACCCTCCATAGAGTGCTGTCGGATCATAGCTCACAGCAACCTCAAACTCCTGAGCTTAAGCAATTTTCTTGCCTCAGCCTCTTGAGTAGCTAGGACTATAGGCACCTGCCATAAAGCCTGGCTATTTTTAGAGGGGTGGAGTCCTCACTCTTCCTCAGGTTGGTCTCAAACCTGTGAGCTCAGGCAATCCACCTGCCTTGGCCTCCCAGAGTGCTAGGATTACAGGCATGAGCCACCAAACCTGGCCAAAATTCTTAACCACTTACCTAGTTTGCTATTATTATTTCATCAGCCTACTCCTCTCTCTTAATTGTCTAATCCACCAGGCATGGTGGCACATGCCTGTAGTCCCAGCTATTTGGGAAGCTGAGGCAAAGTGATTGCTTGAGCCTAGGAATTTGGGTTCAGTCTGGGCAATATAGTGAGGTACCCCCCACTTATTGGTCTCAAAACAACATCACCCAGTCCACTTTGAACTTGTTTACTACCTTGTTCTCTTTTGCCCTTATAAAGTTCCCACAGTGCTCTTAATCAGGTTTTATAGTTTAAAACCTTTGAAAGTGAGCACTATTTACCATAAGTTAGATAACTTATTTTTGTTTTCTTTTCTGAAAACTGGTAATAAAAATACTATCTCCTACAGTTGTCAAAAGTAAATGTGGTAATATTTGTAATACCAGTAGCCCAATGCCTGACTCAATAAATGCTAGCAATTAATTAATGCTGGATCAGGTTATAAAACAAACTCAATTTTAAGTAATCTAAAATGTTATTTTGCCAAAGTGCTATTTCAAAAAAATTACCACATTTTCAAAAAGAACTTAATAATAAGAATTTAAAAAGTCTGGCACTGTGAACTGCCTCACGACATGATCAATTAAAGCCATAGCTGAATCTCCCCATAGGCATTTGAATCCCTTTCCATCAGAGTAATGGCGAGAATAATTGGACAAACATAACAATGCTCTAAATATACCGTATTTTGTTGTATATAATGTGCACGTTTTGCCCAAATTTTTGAGGGGAAAAATAAGGATGCACATTACATATGGGTAGTGAGGCTTAGGCGTGGGGGAGCCCAGTGGACCTCCTGGGGCCACCGTGCCTTTCTTCCTGGGTCCAGTTGGTGCCTGGGGTTCCAGTCCAAGAGCATCCAGGATCTGGTGGTTTCAGGCTGGCACAGCCTCTGCTGAGTGCTGTGAACAGGGAAGCGTATAATTGTGGGGCTGATGAGGCAGGCCTGCATGGGCTCCGGGACCTACCTGGCTGCCCATGGGCTAAGTACCCTCAGATACTCCCACCCTGCTGGCCACACATGTGGTCGTGCCCCTCCACATGGCAGGGAGGGAATGGCTAGGGGAGAGAGGGAAGGGGCAGTCTTCACAGAGCTAGTGTTTGAGGGAGGGAGGCTTGTGCAATCTGCATATTTGCTGGGGTATATTAGCTCTCCCCAGATGTGTGTCTCGGGGCCTAGAACTGGCCACTTTCTTGAGGCCACTTTCTAAAAGTTTGGGCCAAAAATGTGGGTGCACGTTATGCACAGGAGCACATTTTACACGGCAAAATATGGTATTCTCCTTTGCCCTGTTGCAGTCTTTCCTCTATTCTAATTTCTGCCATGCTGTCTTCTCCCTTGGCTCTCATAGCTCTTATTCAGTCTGCCTTTCCTTTTGGTCTTCTTAACACCCACTTTTATGGTGCCTTCCATCTCCTTACAGAATGTTCCTTTTACTACCTTGCCCTAACTAAATCCTCCAAACGTACTGCTTTTCCTACAGTTCTTCCTGGTGGATGCAATACATCTCTAACTACCTATCCATTTGGGGTTGGGTGGGGGGATTGGCTTTTTCAGTGGATTCCGACCTTGTGTGCACTCTTGTGCCTACTCCTCCGGAGTTTATGTTCATTTACCTCACACAATGGTTTCTTATTGTCTTCCTTCTTGAACTCATTGTTCATGCTATCCCATCGAACATTTGATATCTGCCTCACGGCATTATTTTCTACCCTCCCACCATGGTTGGTAAAGTTAACAAGAAAAACCTATACCACTAATAGATCTCTTCCTATCATAACCTCCTTTCCTGAACCATCTCCACTTCCGTCCCGCTCACTCATTCTCGTAAAAATAGCTCGTCACCACTGAGGATTCTTTCTCCTCTGACATCTTAAAAATTTGTGCATCTCGTCTTTTAACCACATGCTACATTTTGTTTTCAGTTTCCTGTTCCTCTTTTCTTTAACCTCATTGAAACCTTTGGCTCCTTGACCCCTCTGGTTTATTCTTGTCAGTTCCTTTATAATGGAATGCCTTACCCATAGACCGTCACTTCCTCTGTTCTCTGGCCAATGTTATTATTAATCATCTTGTGTCATTGTTGTCCCATTGTATTCACCAAGAAGAAATGCAGAAACTAAATAAGAAAAAGCCCAACAACCTTCTCTGTATGTTATTATAGCTTTAAATATGGACCAGTGTGTACCCTTAAATAAAGTTTCAGTTCCTAATGTTGGTACCATTACAAATTTATGACTCTCATTCTTAGCTGGCTGTCATTCTTTGCTATTTATGTCAGCATCTGTGTACATCTCCACTCTGCTACCCCACCATCTCTTCACTCACTTCATATACAACTCTGCGTACTACTGTGCATCTCACAAGAGAAAACAGAAACTAGCTTCTTCAGTTTCTGTAACCACCCCTAGTTGCATGAAAATTTGTGGCCTGTCTCATAGGAAGGCATACCTTTTTGTAGTTAAACCTAAGCCTTCCTTTATTCTCTGGAACCTAATGATCCTGATTTCTTAGGGATGACATTTTCTAATTTTTGCCTACCCTCCTGTATCCTATTCTAGAAACTAAACAAAATCTCCAAACCCTCTCTTAACAATTTGTCCCCCTTCAGTCACTACACTATACTATTTATATATAATCACCTTACTCCCTTACATTCTATTAACTCTTTGACCCACCAAGATACTTAAAGTTATTTCTAGAGTTGGTTCTGAGCTTCTAGGTAATAGAGACAGGGCAGTAGAAATAGAGACTTAGCACTGTTTTCTATGACTGATCAAATGAAATTCCTGTTCATTGTGAGAAGAAAAGGTTCTATCTTTACATTGCAAAAGGAAATTATCAATTTGAAACTTTATAATAGAGACATTGACCAATAGTATAGGCATTTTATACGATATGATGAAATATTCTGCATTTGTATCCATTGCTTCAACTAGCAACTTGGCAACACTGAATGTAAGACCACACTGTTCCCCATGATTGCATTAATGCACACAGCTATCATTTAATTAAAAAAAAAAGATTGAGCTCTCTGATGAGGGCCTTTGAAACAACTTTGTGCTGTTGAGAGGAGAGCTAGGTATATGCAGCTACCATTGCTGGATCTGCAGGTGGGAATTTCTATTTGAAAAACTGATGAATCTAATATATAATGTCCTCACACTTTAAGTGAAGAATCACAGTACTAGTAGAAAGAAACTTCCTCAACAAAATAAGAAAATTTGAATTTGTAGAAGCTAATAAGAACATAAAGAACATACTGGAGAAAAAGTTAAGGCAGAAGTTATCAGTTGCCCCCCAAATTAGTTCCTAATAACAATTGTTTGTGTGTGTTTTGTGTGAATAAAAGTAAAATAAGAACTTATTTAAGAAGAAGCTTCAACATAGTAGAACCTCCATAGTTGACCACCTCCCTACATTGACCACCTCCTTAAGTTGACCTAATTTTTGTAGACTGGACATACACCACATGTACATACCAGTACAGTAGGCCTAGTTCCTTATGTTGACCACTTTGGTGTGTTGACCAGTTTGTTATAGTCTCTTAGGTAATCAACTTATAGAAGTTCTACTATCTTTATATTTTTTCAAATAATAGTACATTATTCTTTATATAAAACTTGAAGTTATAAATATTGAATTTGTAGATGGAAGTAGCAAAATGTCAAGGAGAGAATGATGGTTGGGGCTGAGCTTGACCTTTATGAGGAATATATTTTGGGCAAATGCACAGAAGATGAAGACAGTCATCAGGGATGCCAACTGATTAAGGTCCCATAAAAAATAACTGTGGGGACACAGGAATACTCAGTGTCTGCTAAGTGCACCATCACCTACGGTCAACTCAGAACATGACCCAAAGTCTGCTTCATTAAGTAAGAAACACAGCTAAAGTCATGAAAAGTCCCTAAGTTAAGATATATAAATAAATCATTCTATTTGAAAAGTTACTTTATCATGGGGATCGGGAGGGATTTAAAGTCCCTCGTCAAACATTTTCTTTGACAGGGCTGTGTATTCATCATTGAAATTTCATAAATACTTACTTTCTCTTTGCATTTCTTGATGCCATAGTCTATGTTGCAGTTTTGGCACACTGACATATTCTTGATTTGCCTGGAGCAGTGGTTCTCACTGCTGGCTGCACATTAGAATCACCTGGGGAGCTTTTAAATATATCAATTTAATCAATTAAATCAAAAGCCCTGAGATTGGGGCTCAGGCATTGGCAGGTTTCACAAACTCCCCAGGTGACTCTAATGTGTAGCCAGGGTTCGGACCACTGGGCTGGAGCCTTGGAGAAGGCCGTTCATTTAACTTTTTAAATCTGTTCCTCCTCACTCAGGGTTGACTATGTTATGACAGGTTATACCTCTTTGTAGTAACAAGGCAGTCTTTCTGTATTTCCAAGTTCTTGGGGGAGATATCTCTTTGTAGCCTCAGAGAATAGTCAGTAATAAACAAATGCTGTACTTTAAGATGATTCAGTTGTGCCAGGTTAAGGTTTTTTATTGCTCATTCTGAATATTTGAATATACATTGTTTTTAAACCTTAACCTTGTAATCACCTGAGGAATTTTTAAAACTACTAATGCCCTGGAGGCATCATATCCCCAGAAATTGTGATGAAATTAGCCTGGATACTGGGATTTGAAAAAAAGAAAGCTCCTTGGGTGATATAGGTGATAACTATAATTGACTCTTAGGAGATAATTATTTTTTTTGAGAGAGAGAGTTTTACTCTGTTGCCCTAAGTGGAGTGTCATCATGTCACAGCTCACAGCAACCTCAAACTCTTGGGATCAAGTGTTCCTCTTGCCTCAGCCTCCCGAGTAACTGGGACTACAGACACCTGCCACAATACCTGGCTAGATTTTCTATTTTTAGTAGAAACGGGGTCTGGGTCTTGCTGAGGCTGGTCTTGAACTCCTGAGCTCAGGTGATCCACCCACCTGGGCCTCCCAGAGTGCTGGGATTACATACGTGAACCACTGTGCCCAGCCAGCAGATAATTCTTGTAAATATTTTTTAAGGTAGGTAAATTACATGATAAATAATTGATATGCTAATCCATGGTCAAGCTAAGGCAGCCAGTCAGACTTGGCTCCAGGGAATTGCTTGGTATTGGGGAGATTTTTAAAAAAATACAGATACTTATGACCTATCCCTAGCAATTATGATGTAATAAGTATGGGGTATAGTCTTGATTTCAGGACTCTTAAAGGCTTACCTGGTGATTTTGACATATAGCAAAATTTGAAAAGGACAGTTTAGCCTGACATACCAAATACATATCTGTTTAGTCTATTATGATAGTTTAAGTCATATTAAGGGTATTTTTAAGAGCATATGTGAGTGAATTTTGCCTAATAGAGCCTTCAATGGTTAATACCTTGAAAGTAACAATCTTACGTTCTTCCCCCTCATATGTATTAAAGAATAAAAGATCCGAACAGTGAAAACTGAACATGGTAGAATGCCCTACAATTCATAACTTGGAGTTACTTACTCTTCAAATCTCTGTCACTAAACTTTTGCTTTCCTTAGTCTGATTACTTTTGCCTTGAGGTGAATTAAAGTTTTTAGAGGGTCTGCCCAATCTCATTAACTTGTTTTGTTGCTCATTGAACACACACATGACTTTCCAGAGTTCAATTTGACTTACATAAGTAGCTGTCCATTATATTCCCACTCACTGGGATTTTCAGAACCCAGTGGACACTCAAGGGTGCAGGGGAACCCAGGTTTAATATTAGGCCTCATTTCCCACCTCTCTCTTTGGGAAGAAGGAAGTGCCATTACACTGTGATGGAGCAGGCCTTTCAGAGACTGTGCTTCTTATTTAAAAACGGGTGTCTTTTGACAAGAAAACCTATGTGTTTAGTGACAGTAAAGTAGAGGGGAGGATATTGATTTTTTTTGAACCAACATATGGTTAGTTTTTATTATAGTTCAACAAAATTGCCAATATCCTTCTTAAAGAAAATGTTTTAATAAAATTGACACCCTTGGCATAGAAACAGAGCTAGTCTTTCATTTGCAAACAGTTGCCACTGGGGGTCACCATTACAATTGCTAAGCTTTGCCTGCAGTACGCCCAGCCATGGCTGCAACTTGCCTAAAATGAGAGGGAAGATGGGGGAAGGACTAATGTCTTTCAAGCAGTTTCTTTTCCTTAGCGTCTCAGGGATGCATTGTTCAGATATGAAGATAAATATTTGTGTTTTGTGGGTAGGATACTCACCTGTGGTAAGAAGGGATTCAAGAAATTGTCTTGTCTGTCCAATAGATAAAGCAATTCTTCATGGTTATAGCTTATCTCTGAGAGGTCTGTGCTATCCCTCAGAGAGGGGGATCAATATGTACTTTTCTGCCCTTCTGAATTTTTCAAAAATTTAACTAGGATTTGTCTGCAGCATGTATTTAAAATCACTCAGCCTGTTTTCTTTATTTTATGAGTATCAACCCTTACTGTCTTAGGTTATTAGTTAATCCATTGTTTCTCCCTAGAAAATCCCTTCAGGTATTTGCTTCTTACATATTAAATCACTGTCATTGCCATTACATTAGGGAAATCTAGTAATCAAACCCAAAGCCAGGGAGCATCCCCTAGTGTGTGAGTCTTCATAGGATAAGCAGGGCTTTTGGAGCAAGTGAGGATATGTATATATAAATTCTGCAATGCAGGGATTCACGGTAAGCATCCCAGGCAGGAGAGGGGGCGATGACAGCAGATGGCACTCCTCATTGTGTCTTAAATGGGCCATCTTACCTATATAGTGAACTTCACTTATGTTAAACTTCTCCAAAGTAGACCACCCCTTTCCATATAATTCTCCTGACCATCATTGTTAACTCAGGACATTTAACCAACATTTACCAAACATTCCCATGGTAGGAACCATGGCTAAAACTGTTCAGAACTCCCCCCACCTCCTACCCCATCAGTATTCTACAGTTCTTAATAATTTTGAAATAAATGACCTTACATTTTCATTTTGTTTGGGGCCTTAAAAATTGGGTAGCAGGTCCTGGCTGCCCTGAAGTGGTTCACTCTATAGGAGGGAGGCAAAGTCTAAGTGTAATTGGTAAAGTACAATACCAAGATTTGAGATGTGGTCCATTAGTTATATTGACAAAATATTATGGAAAGAATATTATTCTGTCTTCAGGGAAGTGGAGAGAATTTAGGAAGGCTTTATTCATGATTCACATATTACAGAGGACTTCCTGTGTGCAAGGTACTGTGCTAAATGATTCAGAGGACTTAAATATGAATTTTTCATGAACACCACTGGTTCACTTCAAGTTAACTCAGAGTATAAAAAATATAGAAAGATCAGGCAGAATGAGCTTGATATGATTAGGTAGGACACGTGACTAGGAAGGAATATTTGTGTGAATGATCTACTTTTCCTACTTTTATGCTTTCTTTCTTCTAATCTATCCCATGCAGGTCTGCTAGACCAATCTTTCTAACACACTCCTTTGAAAATCTAGCTATTCAAAAATAGTCATAAGCTTCTCATTGCCTCTTGAGATAAATTATAGACCTCTTAGCATGGCATTCAAGACACCCTACAGTATGGCTTTAATTATTATCCTATGTAAGTCCTTCAACCTTGACCAAATAGGGCCATCTGAAATCCTCATGTTTTCGTTATCTATTGCTGTATAACAGATTATCCCCACATTTCGCAGCTTTAAACAATAAACAGTTATTATCTCACAGTTTCTGTGGGTTAGGAACCTGAGAACAGCTTAGCTGGGCGGTTCTGTACTTGACTTGGCAGAAGTAAAATAAGCTGAAACAAGAAACTGTCAATCTAAAGAGAAGAAGAAACAGAGTGAATCTCACACATAAATGGGTAGCATCTCCAGAGAAAGGAGCAAAGATGTTACCAAATTCTCAGTTATTGGTTGAGTTTAATCATTTTTATTTGTAAAATATTCTGCCCTACTGAAATGATTGCAAAAGGCAAGGATATCTTTGAATAGGCTATGGAGAAATGAGGGTTATGGAGTTATATTCTCACTGCTGAAATATTTGGGATTATGGTCTCTCTGTTCTTGATCTTGGGTATCTGTCTTATACTTAAAATTATATTTAATGGTAGATCTAGAGCCTGGGACAAGCTTGTTGCCATGAAACAAGAAGTAAAGTGATATTTTCTAAGGAGGAGGTAGCTTTCAAATAATGCCCTGAAACTTGCCTGTGGTCCTGCCCTAGTTAGAACTCTGGGAGTGAAATTACTTTGATGTGAACTAGGATGATGGAATTGCAAAGTTGGAGGAATCTGAAAGGTAATCTTGTATAACCCATGCCTGTATTCCCTTTGAAAAGCAGCCTCTCTTGTGTAGATAAACCTGTAGTTATACAAGATGGTCAGTGACAGGAAAGTTTTTACTGTATAGAAATCCTGGAATATATCAAACTGGTTTCTATCTTTCCATAGCTTCTTCACATTGGTTTTTTTTTTGGTGGTAATGAGAAAAGAGAATCTCTCACAAAAGAATTTTTAAAATTTACCATACAGCGCAATTCTTAAACATAAGTTAGCCAGTACATCTGTGCTATGATGATGATGTAAAGCTTTTAACTTTAAAACCTAACTGCATAAGCAGTGACTCTGTTGTATGTAACTTACATCCCTCTACTTCTATCCTGGCCCTCTATGGTCTAGTTTCAACACAACATCTGGAATTGACTTTAAAAACCTATAGTCAGATGATATTATTTCTGTGCTAAAAACCTGCTAATGGCTCGTTATGTCACTGCTCCAGCCACACTGACCTCTTCACTGTTTCAAAAACATGCTTCACTTCATTGGTGTGGGCAAGAACTTCTAGAGTAATACCCTCAAAGCATAGGCAACAAAAGGATCACCATTTTCCTCCTTGGATGAGTTTGTTACCCCAAATCTGGCCTCCATAAGTGGTGTAGGAGTGTGTTTGTCTTATTTCTCTCTTAATCCCTAGATTTTTAGGCTGTCTAAATGGATGAGATCTCTTGATTGCTTGAATGCTCCCGTGGAAGAAGAGAGAGTCTTAGCTTCCACAAACATGGTGGAAGAATAAGGTGGGCCTGTATTATTTCCTGCATGAGAATGCCAGAGAAAGATTAAAGAGAGGGAGAAGCCTGGGATCAGATCTTAATTATTTAGTCCCTTGGAAGAAGGAAGTACAAAAGAAGATTGCATTTAGATAACAGACCTCTTATCTGCAATAAGATTATTTGCAACATTGTTCACAACAATCCCTTTCTGTACAACATGAATCTGCCACTTATTATATCAAGAGGCAGAGTTTATTTCTCTATCCCTTGGATCTGAGTTGGCCTTGTGACTTGCTTTGACTGACAGAATGTAGCAGAAGACTATTGTTTAAAAATCCATCACTGACTCCAAATTCCTTCACCAGTGGAACTGGGTCCATCTCTTTGGTGCATGCCAATCTTGTTACTGCTATAACCTGTTTGCAGATCTCCAAGTATGCTGAGGAAAGGCCTCAGGAGACTTTGTAGCTTCTGTGTCCCCCTTCTTTGAACCCCAAGATGGCCATATGAAGAAGTTAGGCTAGTCTTCTTGTGGAAGATGACCAGCATAAACTGTCAGATATATGAGTGAGGCCATTATGGACCACTCGGTCCCCACTAAGCAGCAAAACCAGCGAAAGAAATGCCCGACTGAGTCCATGCCAAATTGCTGACTTAGTAAAAATTATGAGTGGCATTTAAACAACTATGTTTCGGGGTTGGTTTGTTTTGAAGTATTAGGTAACTGATGCAAACACCTTAAACTGGTGGAATAATTAATGGGCTGGAATCTAACCAATCAGATTTGAAGCTCCTTTTCTTGCAAAGGCTCTAAGACAAGGATTGGAAGAAGGGGCTAAGGAAGGGGATAAATGCTCCTCTGTATGGTCACTAGGAAGCTTTTCATCTGAGCTACTTTCTGAGGTACCTTGCGGTTACATAGGTCTTGAGAAATTCTTGTTTGGCAAGTTGGAGACTTTGATCATAGGAAACAGGTCAAAGCCTTCAATAGCCTTCTTCCCGCTTTGGACTTGGCAGTATTAAAGGCCAAAGAAGTCTGCAACCAAGTGTTGTTCACAGGGCTCTTTTTGTACTTGACCATTCTCTCTTAAATCCCAGTTTTCTGTTGTCTTTGACTTCTTTCACACATTTGATGTTTCATGTATTCCCTGATTTATAACTAGCCATTTCAGCAAAATAAACACCCTTTCTCATTGGTCTCTCATCCCCACCTGGGACTTAGACTTGATCACACTTAGTTCCACAGTGGGTTCCTCACTGCTCAACTCTAGGCTCCGGGACAAACCAGAACCTGGGATACCACTTCCTTATACCAGATAAAGGAGATCAGGCACAGAAAATTTTCTGTATTCACAACCACGAGTCACAATTATCTTCTTTCCTCCAGAGTCTCTTGCATTACTATTAAAGTTACATGGTTATTTTAGAGTTGTGGGATAACATAAAACCTTGGTTAAGTCCCACATTTTATATGGAAATAAAGTATAAGATGAGTAAATAAAGCATTCTAAATTGCTTATTTTAGATGCAAAGTTTATGTTTAAAATATGGAGTAAATCTTAATCCTCTTTTGGGGCCTTTAAACTTAATCATTTTCTTATTGTCTGTCTCTTCGCATGATTATTACACTTCAATCATATATTTATTCAAATGTCACCTCCACAGTGAACACTGCCTTGATCATCTGACTGCCCTACTAATCTCTAGCCTCTTAAGCAGATGAATTTATTCACAGATCTTCTTGATTCCTGATTTTATTTGTCTACCACAAGGGCAGGGATTTCTCTATCTTGTTCTCTGCTAGATCCAGGACCTATAAATATGCTCAAAACATTATCGGTGCTCAATAAATATTTGTTATATAAATAAATGGATACTTATCATATCTCCATTTTTATATAATCTATGATTTTGCTAAAAATTCTTGATTCAATCATGAGTACTACTGTTGAGTAGTGTACAGTAAACAAAAAATTCTATAGAGACAACCTTCCCACTGAATGAGAACAAATAATCAAGGCTTCTGGGTTTTAATTATTGAAATAATTGTGCATTTCCCCAACAAGTATATTGTCCTGGCTATGAGCACTTTGCCCTCAAGAACATCATAGTAGGGTGATCATCTTATCTTGCTTTGCCTGGGACTTCCCTGGTTTTAAAACAGAAAGTCTTGTTTCTAAGAACTCTCTTCATCCTGGGTAAACCAAGACAATTGGTTATCTTTATATGGGATACTTTCCTAAATGCTAGATGTAATTTACATTCTGATTTTATGGGTTGTTGTTTTGGTTTCCTATCAAATACAATGAGATTTTCTTGGAATTCTTTGTTAATGAAGGCATGTTGATTGCTGGTGATCTAAATGTTTATAACTCACCTGTAATAATTGCTTCTATTATTTTTCATGGATTAATATCAAGCTAGCTATCCTGTCTTCTAATAGTCATAAGATTTATTTTTTTATACTGAAACATTTTAATTTTAAGTATTCTGTCATATTCTTTTCCTTCCGAATTTGCAAATATGAAACACAGTAGTGCTAAGGTTCTGCATCTGCTTTGTCCTTAAAATTTTCATAAAGCAAAATATATTAGGACGTATTTTTTTTTTTTGTCAAAGAAACCCAAAGATGCTAGGAATATGTGTGAACTTATCTTTTGGGATTGCATGTTTTTTTTCTTAGTAGGATGCCAGTTGATGGGAAGACCAGGAAAACACATTTTATTAGGTAGGCCTTCAATGTGAACACTTGATCAGTTGGCTGTGAAACAGCTTACATAGAGAACATTCTTGAATCTTTTTGTTCTACATCTTATAATACACTATATATCTCTCCTTCATAGGCCAGTTAGACTGGCCTAAATTTATAAATTACATAATCTGAGAGAGTAGGTTATAGGTTTTGTTTTCACATGGGTATAACACTTAGAATGGTAAATTTTTCCTAAGTGTTATTCCTTCTGGGTTCCATCATGTGCAAATGTCCTCATAATTTCTCCACTGCCCCTTAAATGTTGATACACATGTGTCTTGTGCATTTATTATCTCACAAGGTATCTTCTTTCTCACCCATGGTTTCAACTACTTTCCATAACCTTATGTTTCCCAAATTTAATTTATACTTCTAATCCATATTTTTCCCCTAGGTTATTACATAGACAACTGTCTCCACTAAGAATTGTGGATAATTCCAACCACTTTCCACTCCACCTGTGCCCTGCTTTTTTCCTTCCATATTTCTTATCTATTATTATATTAGGAATACAATGCAGATACCTGGTCACAGTTCTTGGTCATAAGAATGTGGTTACCAGGCAAATACCCTAAAATAAGTTCTATGCCAGAATATAGAAGGCCAGGTAGGGATGAAGGACAGCACAGAAACCTGAAAAAGCTAAACCATTCCAATATCAAAGGCAATTTATAAGAAAATATTTGCAGAAACCAGAAATATAGAAGTGTGGGCAAGTCAAAGGACAATGGCAGAAGGATTCTACCAGTGCTTAGTTCTAGCTCTGGCATTCATCTCTTATGTGATGTACTTTCTTGTAGGGTAAACCCCACAGCTGTGTGCTCCTTCACAAACTATGTGCTCCCTTTAAGCTCCAGAAGCAGGTGGACAGACTTCTGTGGAAGGCAACTCTGTCGATGACCCAGTATCCCTGGTCAGCATGGAACAGGGCCTGGGGATTAGGGCATAAAAACCCATCTCCAGTGACTCTGGCCATGTGGCTGTGAAGCCTGCAAAGAAGGGGTTAAAAACCTTTCTGTAGAGACACAGCCTAAGGGTTGATAAGTGAACTCTTATCGGAAAACTACCTAGGCCTCCAGATTGCCAGAGACAGAAGCCATAAATCTGCTTTCTGTAATATAATTGGTGCACAGTGTAACTTTAAAGTTTTTAGTCCCCTCTTGGTAGTCTCAAGTCTTTAGACAAACTCCCTTTTGCAGCTGTTTCAAAGTTTTCCAAGTTTGTGTCTTTTTGAAGGCTGAACTAACTTTAGAAGATAGTATGACTGCTTTGCTTATTAATTAACAATGTGTACGTGACCAGCAAACTATAAAAGGTGGTCTTGAACAATAAAGCTTTGCTACTTGCCATCATCAGGGGGACAGAATCTGAGATAAAGACTAGAGAATCAGTTTTAGAAGGAGTTTGAATATTTCATTTCATTTATATACGGCAACAGGAAATTCAGTGTGCATTTGACAGTGTTAGCTAAATGTAGTGAGGTGTTTCTTACCTATCTTTTCTCCTCAAAAACCCACCATCTTATTCAAAGACTTATTTTTTAATTTAACAATTTACTTTGTTTTTACTTCATTAAGAAAATTTAGATAATCAGAAACCGGCATCTAGCACCCCACTACATTTAGCTAACACTGTCAAATGCACACTGAATTTCCTGTTGCCGTATATAAAT
>CAUYQV010018309.1:0-16436 GCA_963574575.1 Galagoides demidoff
GGCGCCTGTAGTCCCAGCTACTTGGGAGGCAGAGGCAGGAGACTCACTTGAGCCCAGGAGTTGGAGGTTGCTATGAGCTGTGATGCCATGGCACTCTACCCAGGGGGATAGCTTGAGGATCCGTCTCAAAAAAAAAAAAAAGAATTCAGGCTTGCGTGCAAGCATTTATGTCTTTTGCTGAGACACTGCTGACATCTAAATCTCTGGTACTCCTGCAATTTCCAGAGGAAATGAGGATTTTCTTCAATTACCAGTGTTTGGAAGATGTGGCAGTAAATTTCCAAAAGATTGATACCCAGAAATTGCAAGCAAAATGTCTAGTCACAATGAAATGACACATTTAGCTAACTCCCTTAGATAAGATTTTTGAGGCCAAAAAAAAAGAAAGAAAGAAAGATTAAGATTGAACTTTGAGAAAGATCATTTTCCTAGTGCAGCACCAGAGGACTTTGTGCATTTATTCAGTTCACTGGTTTACAAAGTTGTGGGTGCATACTCATATAGTTCAAAACAAGTCTCAATTTTCTATGCCCAGTGGCAAAAACATTCTGTCCATGGCTCACAAGTGCCCTTTCATTAAATGGAAAGTTCCACCGAAAGCACAAATTGATACTATTGTACCAGCACACCAGTGCTGATTAAGTGATAGGCCGCCCATGTGTTTCCACATTTGGGGGCTGGATTAGTCTGCTGCAGGTGACAAGTGGCATTTGTCTGATAATACCAGGGGCATAGCCCAAGAATACGGGGGGAAGGGAGGGGCGAGGATGGGTGGAGGAAGAGTGATTAGTGGGATCATGTCTATGGGTTATTTTTTAAGGGTACATGTGAATCTTTCTAAATGAAGAATTTAAATGTCTTAACACAATAACTAAGAAAATGACATGAAGGCTATGTTAACCAGTTTGACGAGAATATTTCAAATTGTATAAAAAATAGCACACTATACCCCATGACAGTATCAATGTATACAGCTATGACCTAATACAAAAAAAATACCAGGGGCATGATTTGTCATTTAGGGTTTAGCAAACTTATAAAGGAAGCTTATTTTGTCCTGCACTATTCACTATTCTTAACAAATTATCTCTGAGAGGGTCATAATTTTTTTGTAATTTTTTTTTAACTAAAGAGAAATTTATTAAACATCTGCTATGTTTCAAGTATGGAACTAAGGCAGATGAAACTCTGGCCTTTGCCATCCAGGAACAAACAGTCCAGTGGTGGAGGCAGACATGCAAAACATGTAATTTTGCTAAATGTTGTAAATGCTATAATAGGAGTAGGAGGAGAGGCCAGTGGGTTTGAGAGAAGCAAAGAAGAATTATCAATCACTCTGGTGAATGCTGCACTTCTAGAAGGGCCATCAGCAATGCTAACAAAAAAGTTACCGCAACCATTCTTAATTGCTTTCCAGAAAAAACACATTTTAAACCGCTTCATTTTCTACCAGGAACTTTGCTTAGTGATTAATTCTATCATCGGTCATAAGACTGAAAGAGTATCAATAGATAAAGAGTAGCACAGACTTCAGTACCCCCAAGTAACCCACTCACCTACAATTCAAAGTGTGGGTCAACACCAGTTTGACCCAGAGAGGTCAAGCTCACCCAAAACGCCTCAGAAAAGCCAATGGGACTGGTGGTCACCTTCAATCAGAAAAGCAAGGGACCTAGTGAATTCTAAAAGCAATCTAGAACTTAACCAGAGCTCTCTGCACTCCCAGGCCTTCCGAATTTACCTTTCTTCCTGTTTTTCCAGGACAGAGTTACCTAAACAGTCTCCCACCCTCTCATCGACTACCCTCCAGCCATAAGGTTGACATTCCCCAAATACACTCAACTTTCCCAATCACATGACTCTTTTTTTTTTTTTAAATTGACTGGTAACTATGTACATTAATGCACTCCTGGGGTACAGTGTGGGGTTTTCACACGCAATCCAAAATACTTCCATCAAACTGGTCAACACAGCCTTCATGTCATTTTCTCAGTTATTGTTTTAAAACGTTCACATTCTACTCTTAGAAAGATTCACTTGCACCCCTGTAAGATAAACCTCAGAAGTGATCCCTCCAATCCTCCTCCCTCCACCC
Organism: Galagoides demidoff; assembly: GCA_963574575.1. Classification (NCBI taxonomy): domain Eukaryota; kingdom Metazoa; phylum Chordata; class Mammalia; order Primates; family Galagidae; genus Galagoides; species Galagoides demidoff. The sequence continues at coordinate 2,096 of CAUYQV010018309.1, forward strand.
ATTCCCCCCTCCCCATAGTCTTAGGCTATTTGGTTATAGCTTTCATATAAAAGGTATAAATTAGTTTCATAATAGGGGTGTGTACATTGGATACTTTTTCCTCCATTCTTGTGATACTTTGCTCAGAAGAACATTCTCCAGCTCCATCCATGTGAACATCAAGGACATAAAGTCTCCATCCTTCTTAATGGCTGCATAGTATTCCATGGTGTACATATACCACAGTTTGTTGATCCATTCATGGATCGATGGGCACTTGTTCCTTCCAACAAAACTGAGAACTGTGAATATATAACAATGAGTATTTAATTTCCACATATGTTCCAGAAGTTTGTGAAATAAAATGACACAATTTTTGCTCATAGACAACACAGCAAACTTGGGAAGCAGAATTCTTCATAGCAAACAGTAATATTACTGTGAGTTTTTAGCATACTCTGGAGTAGTATTTTCCAAAAAGGATTGTTTGAAACATTAATAGTCATTATGTGGACAAAAATAGTTCCAGAGTCAAATAAGTTGGGAAATACTAGATTAAGCAAAATTGAATAGGTTTGTAAGTGCAGGACTTCTCAGAGCCTTCAGGGTGCTAATGCTCATGATCAATCTCAGAGAGACAATGATGTTGTGCGTATTCCAAAATTTGCTTTACAAGGAAACAGTTTTTCTCAAAGAGAAAGCATTTATATTGTGAAGGGAAAAAAAGTATTTGTAAGACCTAGACATTTTAAATGGTGAACATGATTCAAATGTGCTTCAGAAAATTTATTTTAATCCTTTTAAGTATGAAGTCCCCCAAAATGGTATGAACCTACCCGTCAAATAGCTGATTCTATGCTATTTTAAACATTTACCATTTCCAAATATCTGGGTGTTTGGCATTGTTTAAATAAAATAGCTTAGCTGAGGGTCTGAATTTTTCACTTCAGTCACGGGCACAAACTATCTAACACATACCATTGTTTTAAAGAAAGGGAAAAAAGTTACAGTTTCTACTACATAAGATTCATTTATTCATCATTGAACAAGTATTTGCTGCCATGAGCCAGGCATTCTTGTGGGGCTGAGGCTTTCAGCCCCAGGTTCTTTCAGGTTCTTTCCATCATGCTGCTCCCCTGTCTTGGACTCCTCCAATTCTTGTCCCAAGCAGACGGGAAGTGGAAGGGGAAGGGAGAGTACACCAGATACTTCCTGATCTGATCACCCAGAAGTGGCATACGTGTCTCCTGCTTGCACTCCTTTGGCCTGGATTGGTCTGCCTAGCTGCAGGGGAATACAGCTCCCCTGTGTGCCCAAGAGGGAATGAAACAGTCTGGCAAATACCTGTGAGCATGTTGCATTATCTCTGCTACAATATTCTTAATCTCATGAGCATGCCAGATCTTGAGAAAAACTGACCCTCAAACTGGCAGAGAACAAAATTTTTGAGAGATTCAAATATCTCTCACTTGAGGCTATGAAAAAATTATACAAATCTTGGGTTATCCTACGGTCCTCCTCCCATTTAAGAAAATGTAGGGGATTGTCAGTAGCGGCCTTGAATTAGGCTGTAAACTATTTTTTTAAATAAATTTATTTTATTTTATTTTATTTTTATTTTTTAACATCAAAAATTAATAAATTTTTTTATTAAATCATAGCTGTGTACATTAGTGCAATCATGGGGTACAATGTGCTGGTTTTATATACAATTTGAAATGTTTTCATCAAAGTGGCTAACATAGCCTTCACAGCACTTTCTTAGTTATTGTGCTAAGACATTTATATTCTCTGCTTAGTAAGTTTCACACGTACCCTTGTAAGATGCACTGTAGGTGTGGTGCCACCAACGACCCTCCCCTCCCCTCCCTCTCCCCTTTCCCCTGCTTCTTGGGCTGTAATTGGGTTATAGCTTTCATGTGAAAGCTCTAAATTGGTTTCATAGTAAGACTGAGTACACTGGATACTTTTTCTTCTGTTTTAACTCTTCTTGAGCACACCTCCTACTGGCTGGCTACCCAGAGTTGCAACTAACATCATGGTCAGAAACTGCTAAACCACATCATAGTGTAACACACACAACAGACTTAAAGACTTCCTGATCATTGTTCAGTCCATTTGTCTATTCTCCCAATGAATGTTTACTAAGCACCTACTATGTGCCATCAGCGGCCATATCAGGACACTCGCGGCACAGGGACATTTTATCATCCCTATTCTGGAATCCCACTGAACTCCTTTCCCTTCCACGAGGCTTTCCCCGACGATGGCTTCACATTGACCAAAGGGTGAGGAATGACAGGTGAAGAAACAGGTTCGTGTGGACTTCAGGTCTGCGGCAATGGTGGGACTGCAAATGTACAGACTTGCGTGCCCCTTTATTGGGAAAGAAGACAACAGGGTAGAGAGTTTAGGAGCAGAGTGATTTTGGAGGCAGTGGGACGTGGCATGATGTAAGTCAGTTCACCTCTCGGTGAGCCTCAGTTTGCTTACCCATGAATACATGCAGGGATTGCAGTGAGGATTAAACAAGAAAATGGGTGCAGCCACTTTCTGTGTGTGCCGACTTTACAGTGGTGGTAAATGTCTGTGCAGAGGGTGGATGGAGGGGACTTACGAATCCCTGAACCACGATCCACGGGATTAGCTGAGGTAACAGTTGAACACTGGACAAGAGCAGGCTGAGGGAAGGGCAACTAACATGACGGAGGGAACAGACTGCAGGGAAACCACAGGGAGATAACTTGGTGAATGTTTTCCTTGGGGCAAGGGCAGAGGGGGTGGAGTAGGGAGAGAAGCGTGAACAAAGCCGCCCCGCGGGAGAGCTCGGGGTGTAACCCACAAGTCCTCTGTCTCCACCATGCTGCTGGAAGGAGCCTTCTCTGAGCTCAGGACTCCCACTCCTGACCTGCTCCATTCCTGCCAGAATTTCAGATACGATGTGGCAGCTACACAACCCACAGCCTGTGGTCGAGCACTTCTACAAGATGAAGAGGCAGATCCAGAGTGAAGAAAGGGAGGCGGGATGAAAGAAAATGGGCTGCAGAGAGAAAGCAAATGCTTTGGTGTTACTGGCTACCCACGGTGCTCGGGCTGAGTAAGGGTAAGAAGCTGAAGTCTAGATACAAGGCCTGCCATGAAACCAAACCTAATTAGTATAATTAAGTACAAATTAATGTATAAATATAATTAATGTATGCCCATAAAATTATAGTACCATGCAAAGCCTTCAGTCACCTGATCAATATGGCCATGATTAATAAGAATAAAATTCTAGCAAGCAAGATAGAAACCCTTAAAAGTTAAGCAGGTATATTATTCCCCAACCCTTGGAAGCTCAACATTACCGAATTTCTTTCAAAAGTCATTAATTTTTGACAATCTGAGAAAAGAACAAACACAGGTTAAAATGTACTCATTGTTCAGGAGACATCAGCCACAAGGACCAAGGCCAGCAACACAATCCACAGCATCTCCCCATCCAGTTTCTAAAATCCCATGTTTCCCTCTTCCACTTTAGAACTCTGTGACTCCAGGTGTATATGGCACAGCGGGAGGTAATGCATTAAACCATTATCAGCTCTTTAAAACTAAACATAAGCTACTCCATCAAATAACCAAAAATCACCTTAAAATGAGAGGCTGAATCAAAGGAGTATGGCAGTGGCCCCATATGCCGGAGGTGGCAGGTTCAAACCCAGCCCCAGCCAAAAACTGCAAAAAATTAAAAAAAATTAAAAATTTTTTAAAAAAAGAAAATGAGAGGCTGATCAGGGAGATCACAGTGCACTCAAAGAATCCAGAGGAGTGCATTAGCACCTGGGGAAGAGAGAGCACAGTGGCATGAAGAAGGAGGCCTCGGAGGCAAACTTCTCTGTCACTTTGCATGAGCCAAGCCCAAGATAGGTGAACACAAGCAGCCTGTGGAACCTGAGTGCAAATCCACTCACAAGCAGGGGGAGATACAGCTCCACAGGCGGGTCTGAGAACGCTCTATTCCATTGGGAAGGTCAATATTTTTTATTCAATTACATCAGACAGCTTTGGGTCCCAGCCTATAAATATGTAGAATTCTCCTGAGTGATATAAACTTTTGTTATCTTTATCAGAACATTTCCAGGCTGGTGAACATTTTGGTGAGTCCAGATCCTTTTTACATCTTTCTGCAAGTCGTATTAAATCCATCTGGCTCTCATTAATTCATAATTAACCTGCCAAGCACTGTCTCAGAAGAACTGCAGAGTCTAAGCATCTCTGAGCCATCATCTTACTAACATTAGATATTAAAAGAACATGTGAAACGAACAAAATTACAAAGGAGGGTGGTATTACTGAGGGCTGGAGGCGTCAAGAAAAGGGAATGTGGGCCAGGCTGGAAAAAAGCCAGAATTCCTATTCCTTCCTAGCCACCCCTGCATTTAATGATGTCTTAGAAATGATGGATACATAATGACTATGTGTTGAGTGAAAAAGGAGCCAGTGAAGACTAAATACCACTCAATAAATCACCAAGAGCAATGTCCCCAAGATTTCAGTTAAAGGAAGCACTTGTTAAACATTATTCCAAGGCGTCAGGACTCCGTGTGTCCCCAAAGAGAAAAACAAAATGCATCTAGGAAGCTGCTGGGGCAGAACCTGGAAACAGACATTTCCAATCACTTCTGATTGAGGCTTTTGTCCAAATCAATTAGTCTACGTGTTGATAGTCAAAATCCTTTCTTTCCATATGGTGGGGCAGCAGAAAGACATAAGAATTGGTTGTTTGATCAAATTCTTTATTTAGGTTTATTAGTAGATTGGTGTTTCCTTTATTCTTCTGATTTCAATCCAATCTATGCCAAGGTGGAATATTTAGTCTCAGTATCCTCTACCCAAAATATTAGGAAAGAAGAGGTAAAGAGTATATTCAGAGACAAACACAAACCCAACAAGATGCTCAGGGATGCTTGAGAACCCAGTGGCTCACATTTCAACAAGTTGTTTTTCTATTTCACAGACTAAGCTTTTGGTTTTATAAAGACAAATAAGTATTTTCTGAAGATACAACATTCAGTGGTCCTCTGTCCTTTTTTCTTGAGACTGACAAACCTGTCCCCTTTAATGTTATCCGTGGCTTTGACTGTCACTGTTCTTCCTCTTCCCCACCATCTGGCTCCCCTCCTGGCCCCTTCCCAGCAGGCTCACACTACCCAGGCTTCTGCCTTCAACTCTTTTCTCTGCTGACCTCTCTTCCTTGCTTATCAGCCATATTCCACCAGCCCACATTTGATCATTACTTATAGATTGATGAATCCCAAATCTGTATCTTCACTCAGATCATACACCCAAAAGTCCCACAGACACGTGTCCCACAAGAAGTCACCAACACCCTCCCTTACCTGTCCCTTTGCCTGTGTCTCCAGTGTCAGAGGACGTGAAGTAGTCGCTCACCCATCACCCAAACCAGCACACCCTTCATCTCGCTCACTCGCCGCTCCCAAAGGCATCACCAGCACTGCTGACTCCAATAGTTAGACGTCTCTCAGAGCCACAGGCTTCCCTCCACTGTGGTGCCACCGCCCCAGTGCTGGCTGCCTCCCAGGCTCCCACAGTCTCCTCTCTTATTCCTCTCAGGTCTGTTCTGGAAGCATACCACAGGCAATGTAACCATTATAAAATATATGAAATTCAGATGTGATCAGATCAAACACACATACACAAAATGCCTCCCTTTGCACGAACCTCTTCTCTTACTTTCCCTGAGGACAGGTAACCAGAATCCTCTACGCAACTTGTGAGGCCCAGTGTGGCTGCCTTCCCGCTCCTCTCCCGCCTTCTGTCACACCATGCCCTGCCTCTTCTTTTTATTCCAGACACTCTGATTTTCTTATAGTTCCTCAGACACTCTGGTGTTTCCCACAGTCACAGGCCTTTCTGCCACTTCTCCCTGTTAAGTCGCCCCTCCTGCCATGACGTCCCTGCCAGCATCTAATTTGTTTCTATTTGCCCTTCAGATCCCAACTTAAATCTCCCTTCCTCAGGGTCATCTTCTCTGAACTGGAGACCATGCTAGGTGTTCTGTTATACAACCCACATCATCTTGCTCCTGTATTTCAGATCACTTATGATTCTATATTTTTTTGTGATTATTTGATGTATAATTCCCCTGCCAAAATGTAATAGCCATGAACAGGGACTCTATCTGCTTTATTCACCATTATTTTTCCAGAGCCTTCCACAGCACCTACTACATTGTAAGTAGTTACTGAATATGTGATAAATAAGTAAACGAATGTTCTGTTCCCCTTCCAAACATTATTCCCCCTCCAACTCTGCCACCTTAACATTCCTCATATACGTCTCTGCTTGTCCTTCCCCAGGGCTCCTCATTCAGACATTAACAACCTCTCACCTTATCTACTACAAAAGCCCCCCACAGGTGCATTTAATCTCATACTGCAGGCATATCACATTTTATTGCAATTCACTTATTGTGCCTTGCAAACACTGCATTTTTTATAAACTGAACGTTTGTGGCAACCCTGTGTCAAGTGAGTCTATTGGTTCCATTTTTCTGATAGCATGTGCTCACTCCCTGTCTCTGTGTCACATTTTCGGTAACTGTCACAATATTTCGAACATTTTCATCATTGCTATCTCCGTTACAGTGACTTGAGATCAGTGACTTTTTATGTTATTGTTATAATTGACTTGCAGTGCCCAAAACTGCACCCATAAAAATCAACAATCAATACGTGTTGTGTGTCCGGCTGCTCTGACTGGCCCTCCCCCCGTTCCTTTCCCTCCCTATTCCCTGGGACACAATAATATTGAAATTAGGACAATTAATACAAGAGCCTCTGAATGTTCAAGCAGAAGAAGGAGTCACACATCTCTCACATTAAGTAAAAAGAAAAAAATGATTAAGCTTAGTGAAGAAAGCTTGTTGAAAGCTGAGATAAGCCGAACCCTAGGCCACTTGCCAAACTAGCCAAGTTGTGAATGCAAAGGAAAAGTTCTCCAAGGAAATTAAAAATGTTCCTCAAGTGAACACACAAATGATAAGAAAGCGGAACAGTCTCATTGCTGATAGAAAGTTTCAGTGGTCTGGAGAGAAGATCAAACCAACCACAACATTCCCTAAAGCCAGTGTCTGAACCAGAGCAAGGTCTTATCTCTGCAGAGAGTTGGAAGATAGCAGACATTGGTCAATGAGGTTTAAAAAAAGAAGCTTCCACGTAAGAGCACAAGATGAAGCAACCAAGTGCTGGCACAGAAGCTGCAAGAAATTATCCAGATCTAGTTAAAACCATTGATGAAGGTGGCTATAATAAACAACAGAATTTCAAGGTAGATGAAACAGCCTTATATTGGAAGAGAATGAAATTTGGGATTTTGACAGCAAGAGAGAGAAATCTATGCCTGGCTTCAAAGTTTCAAATAACACACTTCACTTTTTTTAGGGCCAATGCAACAAGTTACACTAATTTGAAGTCAATGAATTGTCATTTCAAAAATCTACCCTGTCTGTGCTCCACAAATGAAACAGCAAGCTTGGATAACAGCACATCTGTTTACAGCGTGGTTACGGAAAATTTATGCCCACTATTGAGACCAACTACTCAAAAAAAAAAAATTCCTTTCAAAAGATTAATGCTCCTTAACAATGAACTTGATCACCCAAGAGCTGTGATGGAGATAGACAAGATGAATGTTGTTTTCACATCTATTAACACAACATCCATTCTGCAACCCATGGACCAAGAAGTAAGTTTGACTTTTAAGTCTCATTATTTAATAAATGCATTTTATAAAGTTATAGGTACTATAGACGACAATTCTTTTGACAGATCTGGGTAAAGTCAATTGAAAATCATCTGGAAAGGGTTTACCATCCTAGATGTCATAAAGAACATTTGCGATTCATGGGAGGAGGTCAAAATATCGACATTAACACGAGCTTGGAAGAAGATGATTTCAATCCTCATGAATGACTTTAAGAGGTTCAGGATTTCAGTGCAGGAAGTAACTACTGCTGTGATGGAAATAGCAAGAGAACTAGAATTAGAAGTAGAGCCCAAATATGTGACTGAATTGCTGCAATATCTTGATAAAACTTTAACGAATAAGGAGTTGCTTCCTATGGATGAGCAAAGAGTGGGTCCTTGAGAAGGAATCCACTCCTGGTGAAGATGCTCTGGGAACACTGTTGAAATGACAACAAAAGATTTAGAATATTCTTACATGAACTTAGTTGATGAAGCAACCAGCAGGATTTGAGGGGAGTTACTTCAGTTTTTAAAGAAGTTCTACCGTGGGCAAAATGCTATCAAACAGCATCACAGGCTACAGAGAAATCTTTCATGAAAGGAAGAGTCAATCGATGCAACTAATTTTATTTTTGTCTTATTTTAAGAAACTGCCTCAGCATACCAGCCTTCAGCAACCACCACACTAATCAGTCAGCAGCCACCAACACTGAGCCAGGATCCGCCACCAGCCAGGTTACAACTTGCTGAAGGCTGAAGATTGTTACCATTTTTCAGCAATAAAGTATTTTTAATTAAGGTGTAAACATTTTTTAGACATAATTTTATTACACATTTAATAGACTGCAATATAGTGTAAACATAACTTTTATATGCACCAGAAAACAAAAAAAATTGTGAAATTAGCTTTATTGTGATATTCATTTTATTGTCATGGTCTGGAACCAAACCTTGCATTACCTCCAAGGTTTGCCTATGTTCCAACCCAACCTACATACTTTAAGAGTGAATTTCCTAAAATCAGATCTGTGCACGTCTCTCTTCCGTTCCAAATCCTTCAGAGGGCCCTAAAAATGGTGGTGATTCACACCTCAGCCTCTTTGTTCCGACACTCCCCTTTGCTCTTTCCTCTTCCGTGTTTTAGTTTAGCCATGATCCCCAACATTCAGCATGTCACAGCATGCATTTTAAAATGATAATGTTTGCACAGCATGCTGGAGTATATAAAGAGGCTTCAAGAGCCCAAAGTTTGAGGGATTCAATAATTTAACACACTGATATGTGTGCTGTGTCACGCACGCTCGGAAGCTCTGTCTTAGGAAATACAGTTCAACATTCAAGTCTTACTGAAGAGTGATTTTCTCTAGAAAATTTTTTTTCCATATTTGCGACTCCAAAACTGCCTGGAAGACATTATTAGTTAATAGTTTGAATACTTAATTTATTTACATTCCTGCTTTTCCTATGTCACTAAAAACTCCTGGAACAGAGAGCATAACTTACCTATCTGAATTCTCAGAACACAATGATAGGACCTAGCTGAGTTGACAATGACCAGAAAAGGAGAATAGAAAGACCCAAGTGTCCCTAGTTCAAGTATTCTGGATGATTGTTGAATTAATTTACTTCAATATATCACTTAAGTGATATATTGAAGTAAATTATATATGTAGAATATATATATAGAATATATGTAGAATGTTTTTAAAAAAACAAAAGTGATTTCTTTCCATTCCCCCCAAGCTCTTTTTCCTAGACTTTCAAACTACTACTATGACTAAGCAAAGTGCCGGCATTTGATAAATATCCCCCAAAGCCGAAAATGGCCACTCTGTGAAATTGAGTTCTGAGTACCAGTAGGCTATTGAGCTTCTTGCTGCCAGAACATTTTCTATCCACTGATGCTTTAAAAATCAGATGTTTCTCATCAGCAAGAAGAGAGATTCCAGGAGGTGCAGAATTTATAAATGCACTGACAAATGTCAGCGTTTTGTTTCAAGATGGAAATGAGTATAACCTCATATTTTAAAATGCAAGGAATGTTCTTGATGTTGTGAGAAAGCAAAAGAGAAAGATGAAGCTGCCAGAACAATTTTTTTTTTATTTCTCAGATGAACCTGACAACAGAATGAGCATGGCCAGACATCCATCCTCACCCAGAAAATGATCACGTGCTCATGGAGAAGCCCGGGAACACCACCAAGCAGATGTCCAGCTCTGAGCAAGCTCATTCAAGCACAGCCCATCCAAAAACAGATGGCTGCAAGCAACATGGCCCAATCTTAATCACTACCTTCAGACTTTGCTTGTGACTGTCAACTTTTGCTCCTAACCCAAAAACCAAGGAATGCGTTTTTGATGGTAGTTACTGTCCCTGCTTCTTTCCCAACCTCAGGTTCTCAAACAACCCAAAACTGTAGACCATACAATGCCTGTCTGAGTGTTGTTGCAAGGCATAGATGAGAAAAGAGCCACAAAAGCTCATAGATCTATACAGTTCAGAACTGAATTGGAAGTTGATATCATCCTCCCTGTTAGCAGAAGCATAGAATTCCCCAGAAAATGTTGGGAGAATAAGCCAGCTCTAATTCATCTGTGTGTGGTGGTTTGGTACTGTGTCATCTGAGATAAGCTGGACTACGTTCCTCAGAATTTCCTCTCCCACCTGGCACCAGGTTAGCATTGACCATGAGAGAAATTTTCACAAGTTTTGGAAGACAGAGTGAAGTAGCAGCCTCTATGCTCTGAAGGGAGTAAAGGGTGTGAGGAATGTTGCAGTTCCTGGATATTGTCACTGGTCTGTGGGCTCGCCCTGCTGACATGGGACTCTTCAGGCTCACAGCAAATCCAGTTCCCACAAGAGAGCTTCCTTCACCTTCCTCGAATCAAAGTCAGTTTGTCTTTGAGGGGTCCAATTTAACCTCATGGATTCTTACTAGATTCTGTTCCTTCCTGCTTCACATACAGCCTTTCTCCCCAGTAACCACTTCCACAGATTCACAGACCCTCAGGCCCACAGCAGAGGCAGAGACCCCAGCCACCCATAGAATTCTTCACCAGATCCCCCAATCATGTCCGGTCTAATCCCACTCATAAACTCCTTATTTCAAATCATTGTGGCTCTCCTTGTCTGACCAAACCCAGCTGATATGGTATAATTCTTTTCAATCTTGATTTTTCCCCTTTTATGAGATGAAAGGAAGCTTCCTAAGAAAACGCACCAGACCATCCTCTGTCACGGGTGGAAGGAGTTACTGTCATAGTCACTGGACTCGGGAAAGCACAATCACCAGTGTGTTGTACACATTTTTCCCAGGGACCAACATCTATATCACTGCAAAAGAATTACTTGTAAGACAAATTATCTTCAGTCTGAGGCATCCAACATGCTCAGATCCAAAGAAGACAATTCTCAATTCCTTTAATACAGACAGATCAAAGAGAGAGGACCCTAGTCATCCTCCATATTTCTAGAGTTCCTAAACTCCCTATCTATACCCCACATGACCTCAGTAGAACTTTTTCTACTTTAAGTACTCACCCTAGCATCCTACCCAATCCTCAATAGCCCTTTCAGAAGCAGGAAACAAAGCTAGGTGCCCCTCACATACTATGGAGTTGGTGCACTTACTATGTTGCCCATGCAACAGAACCACTGACTCAAAACACTTCTGTCAAAACTTTCCAAAGGTAATGATCTTTATGACAGCAGAAAATACATTTTGTGCTGTAAAAGACTACTTCAGTGGTTCAACCCTGTTTCAGAGTAACCGTTGAACCACCATTGTACAACCTTGGGTAAGTCTGGGTGTGTTCTGTATACTTTAAACCTAAGCATCTTGCTATGGTTTGAATGATGGTATTTCCTTTAAAATTCACAATGACACTTAATCCCCAATGCAACAATATCAAGAAGTGTAGCCTTCAGGAGGTACCTGGGATTAGCATCCTTATAAAAGGGCTTGAGGTTGATGGGCATGCCTCTTCCCATCCATCCCTTCCACTCATTCCTCCCCTCTGCAGGATGCAGCCACAAAGCACCAGCTTAGAAGGAGAGAGCAGCCCTCATCAGACAGAAATCCTGCCAGTGCCTTGATCTTGGATTCCCAGCCTCCAGAAGTGTGAGAAGTAATTTCTGTTCCTCATAAATGACCCAGTCCCAGGTATTATATTATAGCAGCCCACATGGCTTCAGACACCCCTTAACTACTAATAGTGCTTCATGTGGACAAGCACTGTCAGTATTCAAAAGATTCACCCTCCATTCCTCCTCTGGACCTCACAGTCATCTTACTAAACAGTAAACATGAATTCCTAAAGTGATTATTTTACAGATAAGAAAAATAAAGACTCAGTACTGACACAACTTTGCAGAGTCAGAGATGCACTGAAGAGCAGAGTCCAAGAAAAAGTCCCACCCAGTGTTCTGAGACTCAGTCTGAGGATTTCCACCACATACTAACTTGAGAGGGTCGTTACCTATTAATATCACCATACAAAAGACAAGGTGGTTTCTACTCTTCCAAATAGAATCCATCTCATCTGCCAATCTGTTCTAGTCACTGGCCAATTATCAGAGAAAGATGAGCACCCAAACTCAAAGAAGAAAAAGAGAAAAATGGATTCTACTGATTTTATATATCAAAAATATTCCTTTTTATTAATAGCTGTTCAAAAAAATTCAGGTTGTCATGTACAGAGAAATAATCAAATAGAACTCTGGAAATAATCAAATAGAACTCTGGAGTCATCACATAGGTATCTATAGAAGTTATAATATCTCCATCACCCCAGCCACATGCTCCACAAAGAGAAACATTCTACTCTCGGCTCTATCTTGGAAAAAAAATCACTTAAACAGGCTTCAGTTTCATGTCTGCTAAATGAGGAGCATGGAGTAGATGTTTCCTGTGTCAGTCAGAGTTCTGCAATGAAACAGAGCTAATAGACTATCTAGAGACACATAAGAGGAGATTTACTGTAGGAATTTCTTCACATGATTATGGAGGTTCAGAAGTCTTGCCACCTGGAAGCTGGAGAATCAGGAAAGGCGATGGTGTGATTGAGGCTAGTCTAAAGCTCTGAGAACTGAGCTGATGGTATAACTCCTCAGTCTAAGGTCAAAGGTTTGACAACCAAAGAAGCCAATGTGGTGTAAACCCAAAAATCTGAAGTCCTAAAAACCAGGAGCACTGATGCCTGAGAGCAAGAGTAGATGGGTATCCCAGCTAAACAAAAAGGAGAGGAATTTGCCCTTTCTCTGACTTTTCAGTCTATTCAGGAGCTTTACAAAATGGATGCTCGTGTTTGTGAGGGAGACGTTATTTACTCAGTCTACTGATACAAATGCTAATCTCTTCCAGAAATAACCTTACAGACACACCCAGGAGTAATGTTTTAGCAGCTACCTGGGCATCCCTGAGCCTAGGCAAGTAAACACATAAAGTTAACCATTGCATTCCCAATGTGATGATCCTTTGCTGATATAACATTCTGTGGTTGGTAGAAAATGCCTGAGGGGGACTCTGGTGTCATGGGAAGAGCTGCTGAGGAGACAAGGGTGGATCCAGGATCACTTGCCTCTGCCTCTCACTGACTATGTGACATCAGGCAACTCAACCTCTCAGAGTTGAAATTATCCATCTTGCAGAATTTTTGTGAGGAGAAAATATACACCTGACAACTGTGCACTGTCATCGGTTATCACAGGAAAGTCTCCCTGCTGCCCCTAAACCAAGATTCACAGGCTTGCTGAATAAGTTGAGCCAGTGGGATTCTAGGGTCCATTGCCTAAGTTGATGTAAATGAAGGAAAGAAGACCCAGAAAGAAGGCAGGAAGTTTTCCTTGTTATATCTTTGAGGAAGGCCGGAGAACAGACCTCTGGAGAGGACAGCTTAGTCTGCATGTCCCAGCCCAGACCTAGCTGGCAGGTGTGCCCTTACCTCAAGCAGACATCAAAGGCACCATTTCCATGTGGAACTTGTTTCTCAGGATTAATCACGGTTACTTCAGGACCTAATTCATCCATCTGGGGAGTGTGACAAATTTATAGGGGGACACGATGTTGCTCCAGGCCCTGGGGAGAACCTGGAAAGATCAATATTTGGTACCCAAGTGCCCCATCAGGGGCAGCACTTCCACCCAGTGTCCCTGTGTCAGTGGCTACCCATATATTTCCCTCTAGTAGCCAATGGGCAGGGGATATTGGCAAGGAATAGAATTAAGAGAAAACTACATGTGAGCACACACAAGACATTTCAGGGACTTCCAAAGTCTAGAGGGGTAGAGGGTACTGAGGTCTATTCCACTAGACAGGGAAGGATGAAAAAAATTCTTATCCCAAAAGTCTATCCAACATATAGCAACTATAGGGTAAAAGGCCAAGCTACCCTTTTCCTACTTGAAATTTATACTTACCAGATAATTAGTTAGCGATGTATTTCTCTGCCACTTGACAATCAATTGACTCTTACTTTTTTTTTATTTTATTGAATGGTAACTATGTACATTAATGCACTTCTGGGGTACAGTGTGGGGTTTTCACATGCAATCCGAAATACTTCCATCAAACTGATCAACACAGCCTTCATGTCATTTTCTCAGTTATTGTTTT
>CAUYQV010018311.1:0-16492 GCA_963574575.1 Galagoides demidoff
TAAGTTTTTTTTTTGTTTTTTTTTTTTTAAGGGAACAAGTTAGGAGTAGGGCACCAGCCCCATATACTGGAGGTGACAGGTTCAAACCCAGCCCTGACCAAAAACTGCTAAAAACAAAAAACAAAAAACAAGTTCAACAAATCCTAGCAAATGATGTTTCAAGTTCTATCCCACCATGAGGCCTTGTGTCAAGCAAGGATTGACTCAAAAACAGTGTACATATGAGAAAAAGAGAAAGCTAATGATAGACCCAAGATTAATGTAAAATTACTGCCAGAAAGAGCAAGCCTACTCAAAGTATCAAAAAAACAGAAAATTCTATTATGTTACAAGTCATGGTTACATGCATGCTTAGTATTGTGGGAAGATCTATCAATGAATAAAACCAAGCATTACATCCTCACATTTATATTTTTGTTAAAAACAAATAATAAAAGTGAAGTTGATTTTAAGATGAGTAATTTTAAACACAATGATGAATGAAGTACATAAACATGTGCCTCTGCTACGTGTTTTTATCTCAAAGAATCAGACACTGAGGTTGACGTTTTTAAAATTTTTCCAACATTTGGATAAATGTCAGGCTTTATAACACTTTATAAATATAAGCCCAGCTATTGATTGCCAAGAAAATTATTAAAAGAATAACTGGACCCTCAATGCTCTTAAGCAAGTCTCTATTCTACTACTCTTGAAATTTCCATAGTTGTTTTTAACCTTGGCTTTTGGTCCCAAACCTTTCCTTCCTTCCTCTCTCACTCATCATAGAGGATCTCTCAACTTACTGCACAGAGGTAAAGCCATTAGGCCAGTGACAGATCACCAAATGTGAGTGAGTGTGACAGCTACACACTCACATCTGCACCTTCTTCATTATAAAAGAGAGAGCTTTTTGTCGCTAAGGATAATCCCTGCTCATGGGAAAGCACCCTGCCCCCCTTTCGCTGCCTCAAACCTTGTCTCTAACTCTTACCTTCAGTCTGGCCTCTTGCCATTGACACTTAAGCATGCTCGAGTCTCTTCCAATTAAGAAAAAGCACCCTTGACCTCAAGCACACCCTAACTATGGCCCTGGCTCTCTCTTACTCTTGAGGACCAGAGTTTATATATTTCTTTACCTCCTGCTCAGCCTTTACTCCACGTTTCTGGATGTTCTGCCTCTACAGAGACTATTTCAAAAAGTCATCAGAGGCCTCCAAATTGCCAGACCCAGTGGATGCTCAGTGTCTGTGTTAACTTTTCTTCCACTCTTCCTACTATCCTGGCAGAACAAGAGCATTACATATCTATAGGAATCACTCTACAACTTAAGAGTTCCTCGGAACAAAATTGTCTGTGAGAATCAAAGTTGTCAAGTTTCCCGAATAACCATTAAGTTCTTAAATTAGGCAAAATCCTTACTACAGCTTTCTAAATCCTAACCAACAGCTTCTTAGTAACCTCCAGTCTCATCTAGTTACCTCCCTGCTCTGCCATCCTTGAGTGAATACCTTTTACAAGTGAGCACTGAGAGTGGAAAGCAGAAAGGACATGATTAGACCACTCAAGGGCCCTCATTTACACCCGGGGTACAAGACACAGAAAAGGGCTGAGAGCTCCAGAGAGATGATGAGATGACCTGGAGTGTCCCTTCTTGACTAAGAGAGTAGGAAAAAATAACAAGAAGGGATTTCATTTACTTATTCAATATCATTATTGAAAGTAGATGTGTCAGAGATGTTGGCGTGGATGTGGAGAAAAGGGAACACTTCTACACTGCTGGAGGGAATGCAAATTAATTCATTCCTTTTGGAAAGACATCTGGAGAACACTTAGAGAACTAAAAATAGACCTGCCATTTGATCCTGCATTAGGTATATATCCAGAAGATCAAAAATCACATTACAACAAAGATATTTGTATCAGAATGTTTATTGCAGCCCAATTCATAATTGCTAGGTCATGGCAGAAGCCCAAGTGCCCATTGACCCACAAATGGATGGATAAATTGTGGTGTATTTACACCATGGAATATTATGCAGCCCTAAAAAGATGGAAACTTTACTTCCTTCATGTTTACATGGATGGAACTGGAAAATGTTCTTCTTAGCAAAGTATCTCAAGAATGGAAGGAAAAGTATCCAATGTACACAGCCCTATTTTGAAACTAATTTGTAGCTTTCATAGGAATGTTATAACCTAATTATAGCCTTAGAATATGGGAAGGGGGGTAGGAGAGGGGAGGGAAGAGGGGTAGATGGGTGGAGGGAGGATGATTGGTGGGGTCACCTTTATGGTTTATCTTACAAGGGTACAAGTGAATCTTTCTAAAAACAAAGTATGAATGTCTTAACTCAATAACTAAGAAAATGACATGAAGGCTATGTTAACCAGTTTGATGAGAGTATTTCAAAATGTATATGAAAATACTACACTGTACCCTGTGATTGCATTAATGTATACAGCTATGATTTAATAAAAAAAACTTAAAAATATAGAAAGAGAGAAATTCAATAATCCAATGGATCATCTCAAACAACTGGAGAAGGAAAAACAATCCAACCCCAAACCCAGCAGAAAGAAAGAAATAACCAAAATTAGAGCAGAATTAAATAAAATTGAAAACAAAAGAATCATTCAGAAGACCAATGAAACAAAAAGTTGGTTCTTTGAAAAGATTAATAAATTGATAAACCTTTGGCTAGCCTAACCAGAAATAAAAAAGTAAAATCTCTAACAATGTCAATCAGAAATGATAAAGGTTGTGGAGAAAAGGGAATACTTCTGCACTGCTGGTGGGAATGCAAACTAATATGTTCCTTTTGGAAAGAATTTGGAGAACAATCAGGGATCTAAATGGTAGACCTGCCATTTGATCCTGCAATTCCTCTACTAGGTGTATATCCAAAATTGGTCAAAAAAAAAAAAAAGACCAAAAATCACTTTGCAACAAAGATATTTGCACCAGATTGTTCATTGCAGCTCAATTCATAATTTCCAAGTCATGGAAGAAGCCCAAGTGCCTATCAACCCATGAATGGATTAATAAATTGTGGTATATGTATACCATGGAATATTATGCAACTTTAAAAAAAGATGGAGACGTTACCTCTTTTATGTTTACATGGATAGAGCTGGAAAATATTCTTCTTAGTAAAGTATCTCAAGAATGGAAAAAAATATATCCAATGCACTTAGTACTATTATGAAACCAATTTATAATCACTCACACTTTCATATGAAAGGTAACTCACAACTATAGTCCAGGATGAAGGAGGGAAGAGGTAGGGGATGGGAGGGGAAGGGCAGTTTGATAGAGGGAGGGTAAACAGTGGGACCACACCTATGGAGCATATTGCAAGGATGTAAGTCAAATCTATCAAGTATAGAACATAAATGTCTTAACACATTGATTCACATTGATTAAGTAAATGAGGTGAAAGCTATGTTAATTAGTTGGATGTAAGCACTCTAATTTGTACAAAAAATCAACACATCAAACCTGACAAAGGCATAAGTGTATTCATGATCTATGTGTGTATGACTTAATAAAAGGAAAAAAAATAAACTACATGTAGCAAATGTAAAAAAAAAAATAAGATAAAGGGGAAACAACAACAGATACTACAGAAATTCAAAAAAAGTCCTCAATGATTACTACCAAAAGCCCTATTCTCAGAAATAGAGAAATCCTCAATGATTACTAACAAAAGCCCTATTCTCAGAAATAGAGAAATCCTCAATGATTACTACCAAAAGCCCTATTCACAGAAATAGAAATCTGGAGGAAACAAACCAATACCTGGAAGACACCACCTTCCTAGAAACAACAGGAATAAATTAGAAATTTTGAATAGACCTATATCAAGCAATGAAATAGCATCAACTATACAAACTCTCCCAAAAAAGAAAAGTCTAGATAGCTTCACATCAGAATTCTACCAAAACTTCAAAGAGGAATTTTACCTATTACAATGACACATCAAAAAAATTATACACCATGATCAAGTTGGTTTTATCCCAGGGTTCAAGGTTGGTTCAACATATGCAAATCTATAATACACCACAGCATCTTTCATGATTAGAACACTTAGGAAAATAGGCATAGATGGGACATTTCTTAAACTGATAGAGACCATCAACAGCAAACTCACAGCCAATATCATATTGAATGGAGTAAAATTGAAAACATTTCCACTGAGATCTGGAACTAGACAAGGATGCCCATTGTCACTATTGCTATTCAACATGGTACTGGAAGTCTTAACCTTCATAATCAGGCAAGAGAAGGGCATCAAGGATATTCAAATGGGGTCAAAAAAGGTCAAACTCCCACTCTTCGTGGATGACATGATCTTACAGCTGGAAAACCCCAAGGACTTGACTACAAAGCTCTTAGAAGTTATCGAGGAATATAGCAGCATCACAGGACACAAAATCAATACTTAAAAATGAGTGGTTTTTATGTATACCAACAATAGTCAAGCTGAATATATAGTCAAGGACTTTATTCCTTTTATAGTACTGCCAAAGAAGATGAAATACCTGGAAATTTGTCCAACAAACAACATGAAAGATCTCTATTATGAGAATTATGAAACCCTGAGAAAAGAAATAGCTGAAGAGGATAACAAATGGAAAAAACATACCATGCTCATGGCTAGGAAGAATCGACATTGTTAAAATGTCCCCACTACCCAAAGCAAGTTACAGATTTAATGCAATCCCTATTAAAGCACCAATGTCATACTTTAAAGAACTTGAAAAAATAGTAATTCATTTTATTTGGAATCAGAAAAAACCTCAAATAGCAAATACAGATTTTGGAAATAAAAGCACAGCATGGTACTGGCACAAAAATAGATATGTAGAGATATGGAACAGAATAGAGAATCTAGAGATGAACCCAGCCACATATCATCATTTGATCTTTGATAAGCCTAACAATAACATGCGTTGAGGGAAAGATTCCCTATTTAACAAATGGTGCTGGGAGAACTGGCTCGCAACTTACAGAAGACTGAAGCTGGACCCTCACATTTCACCACTAACAAAAACGGATCCTCACTGGATAAAAAATTTAAACTTAAGACATGAAACTATAAAAATACTAGAAGAGAGTTCAGGGAAAACGTTTGAAGATATTGGCCTGGAAAATATTGTATGAGAAGAACTCCCCAGGCAATGAAAGCAACACCAAAAACATATTACTGGGATCTGATCAAACGAAAAAGCTTCTGCACAACTAAAGGCACTGCAAATAAAGCAAACAGGCAGCCTTCAGAATGACAGAAGATTTTTGCAGGTTATGATTTTGATGAAGGTCTGATACCTAGAATATAAGAGTATAATATAGAATATAATAAGAAATATAATAAGAAAAGAACGAACAACCCCATTTCTTTGTGGGCAACACACTTCAACAGAAACTTCTCTGAAGATGACAGGCATATGGCCAACAAACATGAACAAATGCTCATCATCTTTAATCATCAGAGAAATGCATATCAAAACCACTTTGAGATATCACTTTACTCCAGTAAGATGAGCCCTCATCACAAAATCCCCAAACTGCAGATGTTGGTATGAATGTGGAAAGAAGAGAACACTTCCGTACTCCTGGTGGAATTGCAAACTAGTACAGCCTACTTGGAAAGAATACAGAGAATTATCAATGAACTAAATTTGACCTACTGTTTGACCCTGTAATTCCATTACTAGGTATCTACCCAGATGAACAAAAATCATTTTACAACAAAGACATTTACACCAGAATGATTATTGCAGCCCAATTCATAATTGCCAAGTCAATGTCCATCAACCCACAAATGGATTAACAAATTGTGGTCTATATATATATCATGGAATACTATGCAGCCATGAAAAGATGGAGACTTCACATTTTTTATATTTACCTGGATGGAGTTGGAATCTATTCTTCTTAGTAAAATATCTCTAGAATGGGGGGAAAGTATCCAATGTACTCAATACTATGATAAAACCAACATTTAATCACTTATACATTCATATCAATGATTAAACACAAATACAGTTCAGAGAGGAGGGGAGAGGATGTAGTGGAAAGGGAAGGGGGATGGCGAGTGGAGGGAGGGTATTTGATGAGATCTCACCTAATATGCACAATGCAAGGGTACATTTCAAAACAACTAAGAGTGTATTATAAATGTCTTGCCACAAAAAATAAGTGAGGTGATGGTTATGTTAATCAGTTTGATTTAAGCATTCCACATTGTACATCACATCATCACATTGTACCCCACAAGTGTATACAGTTATGATTTAATAGAAAATTAAGTTTAAAAAATTAAATAAAAAATGGAATGGTCCCCAGTGGCCTCGGCCCCTTGTATTGTCATCAATATACAATGCCCTCCCACACTGAAAAGGGCCAATCCACGTAATCAGTAGGAGATAAGATAGTGTGATTCCTGACCATAAGTCATAAAAGATATTGTGGTCTCTGCCTTTCTTGTTCTGGGGGCAATTAGCTGCCAGGTCATGAGGACCCAGCACTCAAGCAACGAATCTGATGTCAAGATCCACAGGGTGAAGAAATAAGTCATCCAAGCAACAGCCAGGTGCATGAGCCATCTTAGATGCCCATCCTCTGGTGCCAGTCAACCCTTCAGACGCCTAGAGCTGACTGCAATCTCTTGACAGATTCCATGTCAGAAACAGTTAATCAACCCCAGAAACTCTGTGAGATAACAAATGTTTATTCTAGATTTAAGGCACTAAGTTTAGGGTAGTTTGTTACTAGCAATAGATAATGAATTTAAAAGGCATTGTACAAAAATCATTCCTATGTATTCTTCAAAAGTGTGACAGTCATGAAAGGTTTAAAAAAAGAAAAAGACTGGCTCGGTGCCTGTGGCTCAATTAGCTAAGGCGCCAGCCACGTACACCTAAGGTGGCGGGTTCGAATCCCCAGCCCCAGCCCGCCAAACAGCAATGATGGCTGCAACCAAAAAAAAAATGGCTGGGCGTTGTGGCGGGCGCCTGTGGTCCCAGCTACTTGGGAGGCGGAGGCAGGAGACTTGCTTGAGCCCAGGAGTTGGAGGTTGCTATGAGCTGTGATGCCATGGAACTCTACCCAGGGGGATAGCTTGAGGCTCTGTCTCAAAAAAAAAAAAAAAAGAAAAAGAAAAAGACTGAGGACATTTTCGCAGATTAAAGAAGAAAAAAAGATGTGATCAAGAGCAACACATGATCCTGGAATGATCCTGGGTTGCGGGGTGGGGTGGCGGAGGAGGGGAATGTTGGTTGCTGCTGCTGTCGTTTTTTGCTATAGTGAAGATTATTGAGGTGAATTCCAAAATTTCAATACAGTCGGTAGCTTATAAAAGTAACATTCTATCAATGTTAATTTATTTTTGATCATTGTACTGTTGTTATGGAAGAGAATGTGCTTGTTTTTAGTAAATACATACTGAAGTATTTAGAGGAAAGATGAACACCTGTAAATTATCAAACAGTCCAATGTAAGATTATATGATAATAAATATTGTCATCACACACATATATGTACATATGCATCTAGAGAAGAGAGAGGGGTTGGTACGGAAAATATGGTAAAATGTTAACGTTTAGGGTTAATCAGAGTGACAGGCATACAGGAGATTTTTGTGCCATACACGATGTTTTTGGGTAGAAATTACTTCCAGATAAAAAGGACTTAATAGTGGAGATGACTACTGTTCCTAAGTTTCCTAAATAGATAAACTGTTTTTTTTGAAACTAGGGTTGAAGCCGTCCATAGGTGTTGAAATAAGTTTAGTGGATCCCAAACCACAGTGTTTAAAAGGACAGGATAAGACAGCATGTTATAACATGGCACGGCAAGGCATAGAAGACAAGCAATTGTAGATTAGTGAAGATGAATATTACTCTGTGTATTTTTTATTGTAGGAGGAAAAAAAAAAAGTGAGCGTAGTGGGATGCGCGGTAAAAATGTTGGGAAGCCACCGCTACGACAAGAGTCTTGACCGAAGACTGACCGGACCCCGCCCACCTCGCTGGGCCGCCCCTCCCCGCCTCCTCCATTCTCACCGGCGTGGCGCCCGCCCCCAGGCCACCTGCAGGTGTGCGCGCAAACCTAGCACTAGGGGCCAGGCGCTATTTAAGCGCCTGCTTCGCCTGTCTCGGAGCTGACTGCCGCTCCTCCCTGTACTCCAGGAGCTGCCGGAGGCTCGCAGGTCTCGGAACTCATCCCGCCGCGGGGGCTGCCGCCGTGGCATGGGCGCCGCGGGCTTGCTCTGGGTTTTCTTGGCTCTCGTCGCTCCAGGGGTCCATGGTGAGCCGGGAGGGGGATCACGGAGGTAGGGAGGCGTCTGGGGCAGGGAAAGCTTCTGTGCTATGATGCAAAGAAGGGAGCCAAAAGCGAGAAAGTGGGAGCAGAGTAGGAACGCTTGTCTGCCTCCTACCACCTTTTGGGAACTCAGCGATCCTCCTGGTTCTGAACATCCCAAGTAGTTCCCCCAGGAGCTGGAACTTCCAGAATTGGAACCCGAACCACAGAGGGGCGCTGTCTGATATGCCCGGTGTGGCAGGTGGCTTGCTCGACTTCTGCCAGGGCTGCACGCCCCCGGGGTTCAGCAGCAGCTTCTTGCTCTCTGCCCCAGAGGTCAGTCAGCGCCACTGCCAACCCCTAAACCAAAACCTGCCTAGACTGTGTGCACGCTCGGCTTGGCGCCCGGGTTTCTGCACACACCGAGCTCCGCTTCTGCCCAGGGAAAGCAGCGGAGGCTCAGCTCCCTTCGCTAAATAAGAATAATAACATCTGGTTCCCAAGTATGGTTCTCAGATTTTCTGAACTTTATTGTGGTATCGGTAGAGAGATCTCAAACGTTAAACATCTGGACGTATTTTTAAAAGATGAGACATGAATTAAAACTATAGTTTTCATGGTGATAGTTACTTGCTGTAATGATGTGGGCTTCCAGAAAGAAGGTCTCATTCAACATTTATTATAACATTCCTCCCACCCAGATTGGCTTGATTTTAAAGAAGTGTTGTAAGTTATTAAGATCAGAGTCTCTTGGCTATAAGATAGGTCTAGCTTTCCAATAAGATGTTAATTATATGCAGACCTCAATAACTGAGTGACTTTTGGCAAGTCATTTAGCTACCTGATGCTGTTTCTTCTTCTGTAAAACGAAACTGGTGATAAATTGTCCTACCACATCACGGAGTTGTTCTGAATATTAGATGAAACTAGGCAAATGAAAGTCAGATGTCAGTTGTCACTACTAAATACCGGTAATAACTTTATAAGTATGCACCTGTTTTTGTAGAGCCAGCATTTAAGCGGCCACACCACCCCCCCCCCCCTTGTTAAGGTGTCTGGGATATTGCATATACTGGTTCATTGCAACTTACTCTGTCTGCTATCCTGACATTAAACGTCTCCTGGCCCTTAATGAAGCATTTCTCAAAACCATTCTTTTCAGCTCTTTTTCTCTTTTCTTCTTTTCTCCATATTAATTCCCTTTGAACAAATGCACAATCACAACTTTCTCTACCACCTCCATGGGGTACAATCCCACATATGACTTCTCACCTATTTTTAAATTTCAGACAAGATATTATCAATTAAAAATCAAATTCTTCACCAGTCCAATTCATTAGCCACTCTAAGTAGGTACCCAGTACCAGAGTGGGGTCATTGTCTAGGATTCGTAACTCCAGACCTATGAAAGACTGAGTCTGTCTGTCAACTTTTAAAGCTATTAATAATTTTGTCTTTTTGTCATTCTTATACTAGTATTCTAATTCTAAACATTGCAATTACCTGTGTAACAATCTTCTCCCTTCTAGGTCACTCTATTTCCAAGAAAGAGTGAAATCATAAAAACCAAAATTAAAAAAAATATATATATATATACATATATATATATATTTTTTTGAGACAGAGCCTCAAGCTTTCCCCCTGGGTAGAGTGCCATGGCATCACAGCTCATAGCAACCTCCAACTCCTGGGTTCAAGCGAGTCTCCTGCCTCCGCCTCCCAAGTAGCTGGGACCACAGGCGTCCGCCACAACGCCCGGCCATTTTTTGGTTGCAGCCATCATTGTTGTTTGGCGGGTCCGGGCTGGATTCGAACCTGCCACCTTAGGTGTATGTAGCTGGCGCCTTAGCCACTTGAGCCACAGGTGCCGAGCCTACATTATTCTACTCCTGGATCAAAAATTTAAAAGAACTGCTCCCTCCTGCTGCAGGAGAAAATTACTCTCTCCAGGCATCGAAGCTCTTTGGAATTGGTGCTCACCTCAGCACGGGTCCTGACTCCCCCCACAGTCGTGTGCTCACTGCTTACCCTCTTGCCCTCCCGGGTCACCATGGCTTATTCTTTGCCACTCCCCCTACTGACTTTTACTGATACTGTGTAGCTGGCACCACAGATCATCTCTTGGCTCTTCCCCAATTCCTGCACTTGCACGTGCTTAAGAAACTCTGGAAGTAACTATTTAAAATGTAGGTTCTTCCTGGGTTCCACCTCACCCTCCAGAGATTCCCGGATTTGGAGTGTGGCTCAGGAAGTTGAGGTTTAACAAGCATTCTAGAAGATTATAAAGTGAGGGTCTATAAGAGCATGCTGTGAAGCAAAGTCAATGGGAAGCACATTTTGATCTTAGTGTTTCCCCTCTTTTCCTTTTGTCCATTTGCATAAAGGAATTTAAATTTCCAGGCTGTTAGATTTTTACTCAAGCCTTCACTGACAACCTAACCTCATCCTACACTAAATAAAACCATGAAATAAGAATTTTTCCATTTTCCAATCACCTGACTCAGAAGCCTCTCTCTCTCTCCAATCAGATCCTGCTTAAAACCTGCTGGGAGCTGCCATCACATGAGAATGAAATCCATGCCCCTTATTCTCTACTCTGAGACCTCTGCCTCTTTGAAATTCTCTCTGCCCTGCCCACTCCCTCTGCTCCAGCCACACAGGCCTTCCCTTTGGCCCTTGGACACACCATGTGTCCCTAGCCTTTGCTCTAGGCATTGAAATGCTCACGATACAGATCATCCCATGCCTGGCTCTTTCCTGACATTCAAGACCCAGCACCCTTGCTCTTCTCTGATGCATGTCTAACGTAGTCCCTATCAGGGCACCCTCTGATATATAACAACCACATTCTGTTCTCCACAGACCACTGTCGCCATCTGAAACCTTGTTTATTTACCTATTTGCTGTTTGATCCTTCCCCAGAATACAAGTTCCAAGAAAGCAAGCCCTTTATCTGTCTTACTGCCTGGTTTGAATCCCTAGCACTAGCATATAACTTAGAATTCAATAAATATGCATTAAAATATTGGTTTTTCCCCCTCCAATGGAAGTTGTTGCTTTTTCTCCTGACAAAAGTCAACTTTCTCACTATATTCACTCAATCCCCCTTGCCTCTGCAAGACTTGACTTCTGATGCCTTTCATCATCCATCCCAAACAATTCCTAGCCTATTTATTGATTAATTAATTTATTTATTTATTTATGAGACAGAGTCTTACTTTGTTGCCCCGGGTTAAGTGCCATGGCGTCATATCTCACAGCAACCTCAAACTCTCAGGCTCAAGAGATCTTGTCTCAGCCTCCAGAATAGGGACTGGGGCTATAGACAACTGCCACACTACCCAGGATTTTTTTTTTTTGAGACAGTTCTCACTCTTGCTCAGGCTGGTCTTCAACTCCTGAGCTCAAGGCTCGGCGCCTGTGGCTCAATCGGCTAAGGCGCCAGCCACATACACCTAAGGTGGCGGGTTCGAATCCCCAGCCCGGGCCCGCCAAACAACGATGGCTGCAACCAAAAAATGGCCGGGTGTTGTGGCGGGCGCCTGTGGTCCCAGCTACTTGGGAGGCTGAGGCGGGAGACTCACTTGAGCCCAGGAGTTGGAGGTTGCTATGAGCTGTGATACCATGGCACTCTACCCAGGGGGATAGCTTGAGGCTCCGTCTCAAAAAAAAAAAAAGTTGCAATCATTTGTGGCAAAACTAACAAGAAAGGCCAGGGAGTCCGATCTGACGCTAGAGATGGCAGCAATTTCTGAGAAGAGGGAAGGGCAGGATCTGCCGATTTCCAGAAGGCTGCCAGCAGTAACAGTGACCGACAGTCCACTCTGTGTGGGTGCTCACTGTGTCATCCTCCCTTGTGACTAACAGATGTTTTATAAAGATTCTCTTGCTTCTACTTGATATCTCATAAACAATTAAAACAATTATGAGAAAGAGAAGCACATACCTGCTGCATAAATGATCAATGTCACTAGTTTCAACTTCAAATAAGGGGCTACTCTGAGGTCCTAGTGTGCCTGGGTTAAGCCATGGAGATACAGAAGAATAAAGCGTGGCCATGCTTTACACCATTATTAATGAGAGAACAATGCACATGTCAGCTGGCAAAAGTTACAGTGACTCATGCGGGGGAAGAACAGTCTACCCCTTCGTTTCTCATGAAATGCTCCCACCCCAGGCCCTGCTGGGCTCCTGGTTTGCTGTGCAAGGAATCCTGGGGGCTGTCCATCTGCCATCCTTGCCTCTGGACTCTTGAATGTTCATGTGAATGTTCTGCAATACGCTAATTTGATACAGACTCCTGCTGACGTGGAATACAATCCCAATTTGTAGCATTTCTAACCTGCTTTCAAGTGTGTTTCTTTTGATTCACACTTCACTCTCGCTCAGGAGGCAGCAGGAGAGAATATGAAGACCTGCCTGCAAACCATCCACTGAGAAACCAGCAGAGGACCTCTCCACATGCGGTGGCTGGTCTCAGTGGGTCTGCACGCTCGCTCTGGCACAAATCCTTCACTGTCAACTCAGATCCAGTCAACTGGGCTCTGACCTTTGTACCACTGTTTATGAAAGGCTCAGAACCATGAAATTTACTAAGGGGCTGGTAATGCGGATTTTGCAAAACCATCATGTTCTCAAAAGGAGCACAACAGCTGAACTCACAGACTGAACCTGGAGTCATGTTGGCACGTCCTGAGAAGCAGGACTGTTCAAATCCCAGGGACGCCCAGAGTTCCAAGTGAAGAGAACAACTGCAGAAAGGTGTCATAGACTCTGGCCCCACAACCTCACAGACTGGTTTTGTTTTGAAGTAAAGGCTGGATCTATGCTGTGCAACCTCTGTGAAATGGGAACGACAAGGCTGCTGAGGAAGGGAGTGCCACTCACCTGCCTGGCACTGCGCTCTTCCCCCCGAAGGCCTTGCTGAAGCTCTACAAGGTCCAGGAAGAGCGACTTGGAGAAGTGATCTAAGGCAAAGGCAGCAGCCAGGTATGGAAGTAACCGCCATTGCTAGAACAACAAGACACCGGGATGAACATGTCACAGTTCCCACTAGGGCCAATCGCCCTGGGGGAGTATGAAGTCAGAGGAAGGGGAGGCTGTCAGGGCCGGGGTCTGTTAGCCCTGAAGGCCTCCCTGTGCCTTCCTAGTACACGACAGGCTTCCAAGTTCACCTACTGCCCTGGACATCCAACCTCAAATGCAACTCCCTGAGTCCCCACCTCTCACAGCTGTCCTGTCAAAGTCATGATGGAACAAAATGTCAGTCTACCTACAAACTGAGACGGCCACTCTGCTGGGTGGTGACCACGCACATGGTCTGCCAGGCTGACTGCACAAGCTTCATGAGCCTGTGCAGGGTGAAGTGATCACTCCAGGCCAGGTGGGAAAACTGAGGGCAGGCAATTCCTCAGGGGGCAGGCTTTGTCCTTTGGGATAAGCCAGGAAGGAGCCTGGGGAACCATCAGCACCACGGTCTAACACACCCTGAGTACCGATCAGGCCCTGTGTTAGTCACCTCTGTGTATTAATGTCTTTAATCCTCACACTGCCTGAGGGAAAAGTGTTAGCATCAGTTCCAATTTACTAACGAGACCCCAAAACGGAGAGGATGGGGACCTTGCCAGAGGACAAATAGCCAGGCAAGGGGGACATGAATCACGAGCCCAAGCACCATGGTCCCGGGCAGCTCTCCTAAGTACTGAGGACCCTTAGTGCTGAGAGCAGTCAGACATACGGTGAACACATGGGCCACGAGATCGACACAGACAGTGGGTGCATGCCGCACAGACATGAACCAGGACACTTACTAAAGCAGATTCACGGCTGCAGTAAAAGGAATGTTCAAAGAATCAACTGCCATGCTGTAACAACTTCCTCAAACATTCATCCCACATACCTAGGTTTACGCACAGCTCCATGGAGCACTGTGGAAGGGCCCGTGCCTCACAAGCACTGTAGGGATGTTCCCCATAACCATTTATCCCACATGAGGGTGTCTGTGTTGCCCTGGGCTGACTGTCTGCAGCCACAGCTAGCCCATTTGAGGATGAGCGGACGAGTATCCCGCCTGTTCTTCTAAATACACAAACAGGGCTGCATACCTGGTTGCTGCAGCTTAAAAGTTATCTCCTTGGAATAATTTCTTAGGGATGAAACAAATGCATCAAAGAATGTGCCCAGGACATGCAGCACCACTGCCTGCCCAACCTGTAGTCACCTCCTGGCTCAGGCCACCTCCCAGCCTCATTTCTTTCCATTTTCCTAATTTTGGCTGCTTCATTTACACACCTTGTAAACTAAAAACCATTTCCCAGACCCTTGCTGCCTGAGATATGCTGATATCCTGCTAACTGTCCTGTTAATTCCCTTAAGAGTTTTGACTAACTGCCAGTAACCAAAATACAACTATCTACAGAAAAGACTATCTGTACACGTAGTAGGAAAAAAACGGAAATACTTGGAAAATCTGTACCTGCAACTGATATTCAAGTACCGGCACTTCCTCCTCCTCTGTTGGGCCAAACTGATGCCGAGTGGCTGAGAAACGAAGAGCTATGGACATGGCCAACTGTAAGTTAACGATGGACATGCCCATAATGCAGACCCGGCCCAAAGACAAGCCACCCAGCGAAGCTCCGAAGCGCTGTTTGACGTCCTGTGAAGGAAAGCAGAGGATGAGCAGGAGCCAGACGCGCGGCTGCCTCAGACGGAGTAGCGCAGCAGTGAAGGTGCACGCTCTTGCTTGTTTCACAATGCCTTGTGCCCACCAGTCCAGGCCCTGCCCCCAGGGTACCCCCGACATAGGACTTATAGCAGGGAGGACCTGCAAGGGGCAGGAGCAGGTGACCAGTGTGCTGTGGATGGGAAGGGGACATCCCGAGGAAGGGACATGCTACTACCTGGAGAAGGGTCACCCTAAACAGAGAGCATAGAACCCTGCCATGTGTTCCCCCTGTGCAACCCACAAATTGTCCACTTGGAGGCCCCAAGGCCCTGCCTTTAACCCTGGTGAGAGACTTGGCCTGCACTGCCAGAGGGCAGAGAGGAAGTCACTGGACTGCGACTCCATGTTCAGCTCCAAGATTTTTGTCAATAAAGTGTGTTTCCTGGCCAGGTGCAGTGGCTCATGCCTATAATTCCAACACTTTGAGAAGCCAAAGTGGCAGGATTGCTTAAAGACAGGAATTTGAGACCAGTCTAGGCAACACAGCAAAAACCTATCTCTATATAGAATGAAAAAATTAATGAGGCAGGGTGGTATGTGCCTGTTTCCCCAGCTACTCAAGAGGCTGAGGTAGAAAGATCACTTGAGCCCTGAAGTATGGGGCTGCAGTGAGCTATGATGCCACCACTGTACCCCAGACTAGGCAATAGAAGACCCTATCTCAAAAACAAAAGAAAATAAAATGCATTCCCTTCACCCCAATCCTCCTTGAATTCCTCTGTCCCCATCAAAGTGCCTTTACTCTCTGTGGTCCTATAAAGTGGGCAGTCCCTCTGCATGCGGCTACTCGGAACCCCTGTCCAACCATGGTCTGGCAGTGGTGCCGTGGGAATGTCTCACTCATAGCACACCGTGGTAGCTCACCATCTCTACACCAATGTCTCTTGCTGCCCCTCCCAGTTTCATTTTATATATTATATATATATATATGTGTGTGTGTGTGTATATATATATATACATACATATATATGTATGTATGTATGTATAAAATGTATACCTTTCTTCCAAATCACTGCAGTATTTGTGTGGCAATCTTCCAAAACTTTGTGTGCCTAAGAATATTTCTCCCATTCTCACATAAGAATGACACCTTTGTTTAAAAATGTTTGAAGTTATTTTCCTTCCGTGCTGTCAAATACGATTTCACTGTCTTCTCTTATTCAGTGTTGTGTTTGAGAAATATGAAGTTATACTGATTTTTATTCCATTGGAGTCAGATCTAGAAGATTTTAGAACTTTCTCTTAAAATTCTTAAAGTCTCTACTATTTAATTGGGTGTATGGACTTTTCCTTACTTTCCCTCTTTGGAACCCTGTGGCTCCCTCCTATCAGAGATCTTCCTTTTTTTTTTTGAGATGGAGCCTCAAGCTATCCCCCTGGGTAGAGTGCCATGGCATCACAGCTCATAGCAACCTCCAACTCCTGGGCTCAAGCGAGTCTCCTGCCTCCGCCTCCCAAGTAGCTGGGACCACAGGCAC
>CAUYQV010018314.1:0-11183 GCA_963574575.1 Galagoides demidoff
GGGTGCCTGTAGTCCCAGCTACTTGGGAGGCTGAGGCAAGAGAATCGCTTAAACCCAAGAGTTTGAGGTTGCTGTGAGCGGTGACAGCACAGCATTCTACTGAGGGCGACATAGTGAGACTCTGTCTCAAAAAAAAAAAAAAAAGCCCTTTAGTTTAGTTTTAGCTTATGACTTCAAAACAAAAACTTAAATAAAAATAAAATACACAGCTTTCCTTTTTTTCCCTTCCTTCTTTTTATTTCACTTAAACAGACTGAGAAAACACAACCTTATGGCAAACAGTTTAAACTTAAAGAACACTGTTAGAAATCTGAAGGCTGAGGAAAATGATCTTGTAAAAACTAACAATTTTTTTTTGAGGGTGTCTCACTTTCTTGCACAGGTAGAGTGCTCTGGAATCACAGCTCACAGAAACCTCAAACTCTTGGGCTCAAGTGATCTTCTTGCCTTAGTCTCCCAAGTAGCTGGGGACTACAGGCCCTGGCCAGAATGGTGGGCTATTTTTAGAGACTGGGTCTGTTCTTGCTCAGGCTGGTCTGGAACTCATGAGCTCAGGTGATTCACCTGTATTGGCCTCCCAGAGTGCTAGGATTGAGGCATGAGACACAGAGCCCAGCTCCATCAAATAATTTTAAATGATAGGTGCGATCTTCTTGTACAACAAAAAGCACAGTACTTTCTTTTCCTACATTACAAAATGTTGCCATCAAGTAACTATAAGAGAGGATAAATATACCGTGTGATCCAAGAAGTATCTGGTAACTTGGGGCAAAAAGGCAGGGCTGAGAACTCTGTAAAATACAACTTTCTTAACACTGACACTTGGAAACCAGAGTCTATATGAATAATTTCAGCTGGGGATTGGAAATCATGGAGAAAGGTCTAAGGAATCAAAATGTTAACAAATTTACTATAAAGTATTCTTGGGCAAAGACATATTGTGTTAAGCAAGGAGTTAACCGCTGTTCATAACACCCATTTAAACATTCTCTTACTTTGTCTGGAAGAGAAAAATAATTGACAAATCTATCAAAGCATTTTAGTAAGCACAAATGGGGAACTAGGTAGAAAGAGGAACCATTATGAAATGTATGACTAAGTGTGTTGTGTGCAAGCCTAGTGGAAGTTTTCAAAGTTTTTTTGGTTTCTGGCTACATGAAAAAGTAAA
This sequence comes from Galagoides demidoff, assembly GCA_963574575.1. Classification (NCBI taxonomy): domain Eukaryota; kingdom Metazoa; phylum Chordata; class Mammalia; order Primates; family Galagidae; genus Galagoides; species Galagoides demidoff. Next base: position 1,169 of record CAUYQV010018314.1, read on the forward strand.
AATGAGGGCGTTTTCATTCCAGTAAAACACTGCCTGGTATTTATGCCAGTTATTTTCACCTTACAGTCTTAACACACATTCCAAGACTGATTCGATTTTCATTATTCTCTTCCGGTAACTGGAATAGAAGGGAAAAGTAAAGCTTTACATTAAATAGCCCACTTAGTAATTGAGAAAATTCAGCAGCGGAACTTATCATAAGGCACCAAAGAAGAGATTTACCGGGGAGAGCAGACAAAAGAGAAAACAGCCACTGAATATAAGCCACAGAAGAGATGAGAATCGGTCTCATGTGTAACTTGACGACTGGACAAAATCTCGCTCAACACTGCTGGTGGAAACTAGGTGACTGAGAATCAGGCCCTTCTCGGCTCCTTTGCTCCCTGGAGTCCACCCTCGGACAGGAAGTCGGCGCAAGTATGAGTGCGTTGCCAAGGGAAGGCTCCTGGGAGTCCATCTACCCACACAACAAACTCCAAGGCACCTTCCAGTGCTTCACAGCCCTACGGGAAGCTCGCTCCAGCGTTTACTTCACGGCCTCCCAAAGTCGTGCACCCCGACTTCAACTACCCTCGTTCTAGAGAGAGACACAGAGAGAAAGAGAGAGAGAGCCTGCGAGATAAAGTGGCAGCTGTTGGGGCGGCCCCTTAACGCTCCAGGGTCTTAAAGGACCCTTAAAGGAGCGGCTCGGGTGAGGACTGAGACCAGCGGCTCTAAGACGTTCATTACCTTCTCTCGCTGGTCCCAGCTGTACTGTTTGGGCTGCTCCTCGTTGTTCTCTGCCTGCGAGTCCTTCTGAGCCTTCCGCTTCTTGGAGAAGAAGCAGCCCATGGTCCCAGCCCGTAGGTCTTACTGACCGGCCCACTCGCTCAGGCACCTCCTGAAGTGTGTGTGAACCCTGGGCACCCCGTCCCCGCAGATCTCCCGGCACCGCCCCGTGGAACCACCCGGCCGCCCGCAGCCTGAGTTAGCCCGCCAGGCCCAGCACCCCTTCTCCTTTCCCTTCAGTCGCCCTGACAACCCACCCTAGCCAATGACCGCTCAGCGCCTGTTGAGTCAATCAAAGCCTCATCAACAGTCATGTGGCGGCTTATGAGGAGAGGCCAACGTAGTCACACACCAATCCACGCCCGGTTCCTGCGTCAGCCCTTAGCCGCTGAGCAGGCCGGTTCTAGCTAATACAAGGCTGGCTCCGCCCCTAGCCCTGCCCCGTAACGCCTCCCACCCCGCCCCGCCGGGACTCAAAAGGGCTCCTTTGGTGGGGCGCCAGGCTTCATCGGGTCTTTTAACCTCTGTTCTGCTTCCAAATTGTAAGCGCGGGGTAGGGGGAGACCTAGTCGAACTTCAGACTTATTTTATGATGCAGGTCTAGAGGGAACAAGAATTCCTGCTGACACAGGAAGGCCCTAAAATTCATATTCCTAATTTTTCTTCTTCCCTCCTAACCCCTCCCACCACCCCCACATCTCCTGGCTTGTCACCCTCCTCAAGAATCTTCCTCCACAACCTGCCGGACCCTCTTCTGAGTTTTCTTAAGACTTCTACATATCTAGGCCCTGCGCGGTGGCTCACGCTTGTAATCCTAGCACTCTGGGAGGCCAAGGCAGGTAGATTGCCTGAGCTTACAGGTTGGAGACCCGCCTGAGCAAGAGCGAGACTCCGGCTCTAAAAATAGCCGAGCTTATAGCGGGTACCTCTAGTCCCAGCTACTTGGGAGGGTGAAGCAAGAGAATCGTTTGAGCCCAAGAGTTTGAGGTTGCTGTGAGCTATGATGCTACAGCACTTCTACCCAGGGCAACAAAGTGAGACTCTGTCTCAAAAAAAAAAAAAATAAGACTTCCACATATCGCTCCAAAATAGTGATGTACTTAGTAAAAATGGTTGTGATAGTCTCCCTATTACAGCTGTAAATTTCTTAAGACCAAAAGGAGTGTCTTTTTCTCTCTCTCTCTTTTTTTTTTTTTGAGACAGAGTCTCACTCTGTCAGCCTTAGTAGAGTGCCTTGGAGTCATAGCTCACAGCAACCTCAAACTCTTGAGCTTAAGTGATCCTCTTGCCTCAGCCCATGGAGTAGCTGGGACTACAAGCACCTGCTACTATGCCTGCCTTTTTTTTTTTTATTATTTAGAGACGGGGTCTTACTCTTGCTCAGGCTGGTCTCAAACTCGTCAGCTCAAGCAATCCACCCACCTCAGCCTCCCAGAGTGCTAGGATTACAGGCATGAGCTACCGGGCCCAGCTTCTTTTCTTTTTCTTTTTCTTTCTCTTTTTTTTTTTTTTTTTTTTTTTTTTTGAGACAGGGTCTCTGTCATCCGGGGCTGGAGCATAGTGATATCATCATACCTCACTGCAACCTCAAACTTTGTGCTTGAGACATCCTCCTTCCTCAGACTTTCAAGTAGCTGAGACTACAGGCCTACACCACCCCTACTAATTTTTCTATATTTAGTAGAGATGGGGTCTTGCTTTTGCTCAGGCTGGTCTTGAACTCCTGGACTCAAGCAGTCCTCCCACTTTGGCCTCCGAAAGTGACAGGATTACAGGCAAAAGGCATGTCTTGAAGTGCAATGCACCTTTGAATTCTTGAGGCCTGAACCAAGTTCATACTAGGAGCTCAATAAAACATTTGTCAAATGATTGGTAGTGAAGGAAGCATTTATAACCATATCCCTTCCCAAAGAACATGGCTGAAGTGTGTGTGGGGAGGAGGGGATATGTGAATTTATGGTAAAGGGATTCTCATGGAGTCCAGAGCCTAGTTAAGCATTGCCGTGTAAACAATAAGATCTGTTTCAAGCAAATGGTAGGATTTATCTGAAGATAGTAAAGACATACACCAAATATTAGCATGTGTTATACTTGGCTTGAATTTTACTACAATATATAAACACTGCTTTTGTAATAGAAAAGGTAAATTTCTCTGAGAAACGGTATATCAACATCTTAGGATGTCAAATAAGGATCAGTTCCGGTTCAAATTTGATTATCTTTTTACTTTCTCAAATTTACTCACATCTAATGTGTATACTGAATGAGCCTCTGACTTAACTTGAACATTAAGAATGTTCCCTTTTTTACTTCCTGACCTTTATTGCACAATCAGGAAGAAAAGTACTTAAGTATCAGAAATTACTGCAAATTTAGGTTCCAGATCTTAGGCAATAAGGTCTTTACCCAGTGCACACTTTTCCTTCTTCAGTAACTTGAAAATTTTATGTGAGGATGTTTTTAGATCGGGCTCTCATTAGACGTTTTATATTCATAGAATGTTAAAACTGTGACTACCATGTGGTGCAGCAGAGGAAGCAGAGATCCAGAGAGGTGAAGGGACTAATCTGTGGTCACAATGAGAGTTGTTGAACTGAGACTAGAAAAACCCAGAGCCTGTGTTGCCCAGTGCCTCTTCCTGCCTTAAATTTGTTCCTTTTTAATTCATCTGAAATAAAAAGGTAAAGTATCTGGATTGGCCTTCTGATGCCTATGGGAGCTCTATGCCATAGTAATGTTGTTCTTCTTAATGAAGAAACAATATATTCAGACTAGTTTTAGAGCAACAATCTCTAAGGCTCTGATTATTCTGAAGTATTCTTTAATGAGAAACTCAGACCTACAAACAAAGCTTAGGTCCAATAGTGATCTTTTCAAGGACCCTTAAACAAAAGTGAAGACAGAGACCCTTTTCTGTTAATTCTCACCTTATCATTGCCCCTGACCAAAAATAAGATTAAAAAAGAAAAATTAAATTAAATTTTAAGAACCAATGACTAGAATGCCAATGAACAGAGCTAGTGCTAGTGCTCTCTCATCCTTTATTTCTGTTACTCTTTCTTTTCTCCCTTGATCTATTTTTCTCCACCCCTCAAGAATTCTCATCAGTACTTCTTTCCACAAACCAGCTCTCTACTTACTCAATCAACATAAATATGGCTGACAACAGCTATCCCATTATGATTCCTCATGGCCTTTCTGTCCGAGTACATGCTACAGTGTCTTTATATCTTAGTTCCAACTCTCAAGGGTGATAATTTGGTACATTGCTGGCCAATATAATAGATTGGCTCCAGAATGCTGTGCTCCCCTGGTCTAATTGCTGCAGTTGCAGGGATGAGTTCCATGTCACCAATGTGAGTGAGGAACAGGTCCTAAAAAGGGAATATATACTGGCAGCTTTAACTCCGTAGAGTCCAGGCCAAGGTGAATTGCTCCTCTGCCTGCACTCCTCCTGTCATTTATACTCTTGTGACTTCTTTTCTGTACAAGGCTGTCCTTTATGTTCGACTTAATGTATATATTCATGCATATTAAAATGTTGGATTGTGAGTTTATACCTGGCTACAAGCTCTAGAGATGGCTCTGGGTCACCTGTGCCTTAACAACAGAAGTGATAAAGTTACTTTTCATAAGACAGTCCTGGAGCAGTGTGTCTCTACAACATGAAATAAATCAATTACCCCAGCAATGGCTGGAAAACTCCTTATGAGTTGACCTGACACATCCTTGCTCACTCTGCACTCACCTAAGGAGCACTTCACAACAATTGAAGGAGGAAGGAAGGGGAGGAGTGTTTCAGTTATCTAATGCTATGTACACAAACCACTTGAAACTTAATGCCTTAAAACAACAATTATTTATTTTACTCACAAATCTGCATTTTAGACAAGGCTTGGCTGGAACAACTCAATTCTGTTTTACAGTATGTCTGGAGCCTTAGCTGGGATGTCTCAAATGGCTGGGGTGGGGGCTGGAGAGGAGTCAGTTTGCGTGAAAGCTCAGGGCCTCTCTGTGTGGTCTCTCCAGCAAGATGGCTTAATGGTTGCCAGACTCTACATATTGTGCTCAAGATTCCAAGAGTAAGTGTTCCAAAAAACCAGAGTGGAAGCTGCAAGGCCTCTAATGGTATAGCCTCAGAAATTACACAAGATCACTTCCACTGGATTCTATTGGTTACCCAAGGCTTAACTTAACTAAGGGAGGAGATTAAATAAAGGAAATGAATACTGGAAGGCACAGATCTTTGAGGTGACTTCCACAGCAGGAGTCAATTCTGTTAATATTTTCTATGTTCCAAAGGAGAGGATTGGAAGGTTTCTTTTCATACATTTGTTGGCCAATCTTTTTTTCTCACACATTAACTTTTGAACTGTTCTTACCAATTTTCTTTCACCATCTTATTGACCAGTTCCAGTTATTTTTAAAAGTATCAAAAAATTGTATGCAATCAGGTTATGAAGTGTATAATTTTTTTAACCATAGGATGGCTTATCCTCTGTTGTTGGTAAACATCTTAATTTAGGCCAAGTAAAAATTATTTGTTTTTCAATGACCTGACTTCCTAGTCAGCTTTCTGAGTATGTGAGTATAACCTTTATTGGGTCTTTTATTTTCTCTCTTCATTCTATTACTAATTGGCAAATTTATCCCCTCATGTACATGCTGACTCACCACATAGACCATGTTATTGTTAGGGTGAAAGAAAAGCAGGCCTAATTCCATTTTGTTGTAACTTTTTTTTTTTGAGACAGTCTCACTATGTCACCCTCAATAGAGTGCCGTGGAGTCACAGCTCACAGCTACCTCAAACTCTTGGGCTTAAGTTATTCTCTTGTGTCAGTCTCCCAAGTAGCTGAGACTACAGGTACCCACCACAACACTCGGCTATTTTTTGTTGCAGCTGTCATTGTTGTCTAGCTGGCCCAGGCTGAGTTCGAACCGCCACCCTCGGTGTATGTGGCTGGTGCCCTTACCACTGTGCTACAGGCGCCAAGCCTGTTGTAACTCTTATTCCTGAGAATCAGTAGGGAGGCAAAACAGACCTGACTTTATTTTTTAGTTTGTTATATTTTATTTCTTTAAAAAAAAATTTCCACTTGCCTCCCCGCCCATTGCATGGTATTTTAAGTGTACCTGGTTAGAACTGTTAAAATTATTATTATTATGTAGAAAGTCTAACTACCCTCATGAAAACAACCCTTGAGATTATGTTAAGGTGGTCTTCATACCATCCATATATAATATTGAAATGTTAAAAGAACAAGCTTGACTCAATTTCACTGTTTGCTCCCTTTTACCATCAAAACTAATTCCTCTTGTTTGCCCTCCCATTGTGTAACTGTAAATGCGTTTACTTGTGATTGTGACCCTAGTGATTATAGCTTTATATGATCATGCCCTTTAGGACCCTTACCTGTAAGTTCTCCTCCCTGCACTTCTCCCCAGGACATTGTGGTTTGTACCTATTTTGTAAAGAAGAAAAATCACTAATGGCTCTGTGATCATAGCATTGTTTAAAATGACTAACTGCCCTGCCCTCATGATTCCCCCTACCCCTTTAACTGCTATTTTTGCTTCTATAATAACACTTGCTTGCCCTTCCCCCCAGAAAAGTTTTGCCCTATAAAAACCAGAGCCACAGACAACTCTGGGCTTCTCTCAGAAACCCCATGTTGGGACACTGAGGCAGTCACCAGCCGGCTCTTCAATAAAAGAAGTCCTCTTTAAATTCGACTTGTCTAGTGGTGAGGTCTTTGAGAGACTCCTGAGCATAACAGTTATCATACTGGGCTGTCTGATAACATTATCATTCATTCTCATAAAAAAGTTCATGAATACCACTGTGTGGTAGGCACTATGCTTGTTAATGAGATGAAAATGACTCAAACTCTCAGGTTAGTGGAAAAGATGGACCAGAAAATAAGTTATTACAGTATGATGTTATAGTACAGAGTTAGTACATAAGAGGAACAACAGGGGAAACAGACTTATAACTCAAGTGGGAATGGGGAGGATAGGAGAGTCAAGAAAGACTTCTCTAGCTCGGTGCCTGTAGCTCAGTGTCCAGGGCACCCGCCATGTACGCTGGGGCTGGCAGGTTCGAACCCGGCCCGGGTCTGCCAAATAACAATGACAATTATAACAACAACAAAATAGCTGGGCGTTGTAGTGGGCACCCATGCTCCCAGCTACTTGGGAGGCTGAGGCAAAAGAATCGCTTAAGCCCAAGAGTTTGAGGTTGCTGTGAACTGTGATGCCACACTACTCTCCTGAGGGTGATAAAGTAAGACTCAGTCTCAAAAAAAAAAAAAAAAAAAAAAAAGAGAGACAAGAAAAGAAAAAGTTGGTTCGGGCTCGGCACCTGTGGCTCAATCGGCTAAGGCGCCAGCCACGTACACCTAAGGTGGCGGGTTCGAATCCCAGCCTGGGCCCGCCAAACAACAATGATGGCTGCAACAAAAAAATGGCCGGGCGTTGTGGCGGGCACCTGTGGTCCCAGCTACTTGGGAAGCGGAGGCAGGAGACTCGCTTGAGCCCAGGAGTTGGAGGTTGCTGTGAGCTGTGATGCCATGGTACTCTACCCAGGGGGATAGCTTGAGGCTCCATCAAAAAAAAAAAAAAAAGGAAAGAAAGAAAAGAAAAAGAAAGCCTTGGCTCGGCGCCTGTGGCTCAAGTGGCTAAAGCACCAGCCACATACACCTGAGCTGGCGGGTTCAAATCTAGCCCTGGCCCGCCAAACAACAATGATGGCTGCAACCAAAAAATAGCTGGGCGTTGTGGCAGGCGCCTGTGGTCCCAGCTACTTGGGAGGCGGAGGCAGGAGACTCGCTTGAGCTCAGGAGTTGGAGGTTGCTATGAGCTGTGATGCCATTGCACTCTACCCAGGGGGACAGCTTGAGGTTCTGTCTAAAAAAGAAAAAGAAAAAGAAAGCCTTCTCTTTCTTTCTTCTTGAAAGAAGAGAATGGTTTTAGCAGCATCAAATAAAAATAATTCTAATAGCTTTTTACATCAAAGTAGTTCCTATTGAAAGTAGTTTAAGGGAGAGGGAGGAGCAACATGGTAGCTGAGTAACAGCTTCCTCGCTCAACTACTGGGCACTGTGCTTCTGGGGAGAGAAGACTCCAGGCATCTCTGGCAGGTGAGATCTGCCCAAAAACATCCCTTTGGGGACACAGGGAGTCAGTGTGAGACTTCTGGACCCCAATGAGGAGGATAAAAGCAGTGGAGAAGTGGCAAGTGGTTGCATGTGTTCATTCAGTCTAATCCCTAAGTATAGCAGCAGTGAGATTGCAAACTGGAAACGCCTTACCTGTGAGCTGTTTTGGTTTATTTTTTTTTTTTTTTGGACTTGGCACTCAGTTGAACTACCTTGGGAGAACTTGGGCAAGAGTGCTGCGGACTTTAAGCATTGTCTAGGGCCCCAGCCTGAGCCACTGAGCCAGACAGAGCTAATAGTGTTCAGCTGTGGGCTGCGCGGAGCCATTGTGGGAAAACTGCCCCAGTAAGTGCTGCTCTCAGGGTCGCAGAGCAAGGATCAGGCAGAAGCGAGTAATCTAGTGACTGAGCAGCCTAAAGGCGAGGACTGAGATGCCTTATAGCCCTGGCCCCGAGTGGCATAGACTGAGACTGGTTTTGGCACACTGGGTAAATGGACAGCCACTTCAGGAGTGATCCCAGCCACAAGTGCTTTTCTGGGAAATCTTCTGCTTAGCCAAGGTTGGCAGTTTAAAGTGCCTTTTAAGTTGGCTGAGGAGAGATTTAGGCTCTCCACCCTGCAGGGTGTGAGAAATCAGCAGAGGCCGCCAGTCTCCATCTTGTACAGCTGTATCAGCATTGTGATTAACATCTCATACCCCAGAAGATGACCTGTTGCCCAGAAAATATCCAGCAATATATATATACTGCTTTGTTTTTGGTTTAGTTTAGTTTTTTGTTTTGTTTTGTTTTCTTGTTTTTTCTTAATTTCAACACTTTCCCTATAGATTTTTCTTTTCTTTTCCTTCTTTCTTTCTTTCTTCTAGTTTGAATATAACTTTCCATTGTTGCCTTCTTTAACAATTAGAACTTCATTTTTGCTAGTGTTTATACCTATTATTTGGTTTTTTTCCCCAATTTTATCCTGTAAAGTTTTCTGTTTGTTTGTTTTAGTTTGATTTATAGCATTTTTGTTTTTCCTCTTTACTTGGTGGAGGTGGGGTACTGTGTCCAAACAGGCTAGCAAAGAGCTGCTGACCTCAAGGGAACCACCCAACACAGCACCCCCAGAGGTTGGGGTCTTTAAGGTTGGGTCAAAGTACCCTACTGTACACCTATATTGCTTCTGTCTCCCTCTTTCTGCGCCTCTTTTCTTTTGTCAATATTTCCTTTTACCCATCCCCTCTCCTTTCTCCTCTTTCTTTTTTTTTCTTTCTTTTTTCCCTTCTTCCTCGTCAATCTTCTCATCCTTCTGGAACTGTACCAAAAGGACTCATTGAAACCCTAGTGCAGAGGCATGGTAATGTAAAGAGCAAGAGGAAGTGAAAGGAAAATTAGGGCAAGGAAACAGATAAAAGAAATCACTCATGAGGCAGAATCAGCACAAAAATCCTGACAACATGAAAAACCAGTCCAGAGCAACCCTCCCAAGGGACCATGAGGTAGCTACTACAGAGAATTCCACCTATAAAGAAATGTTAAAAATAACAGAAAGGGAATTTAGAATACAGATGATGAAGGAAATGATGGAAACAATGAAGAAAACTGCTGATAAAGTGGAAAATAACCAAAAGGGAATCCAAAAATAGAATCAAATAAGAGATGAATGATATGAAGAATATAAAAAGGATATAGCAGGGCAGCACCTGTGGCTCAGTGAGTAGGGCACCTGCCCCATATACCGAAGGTGGTGGGTTCAAACCCGGGCCTGGCCAAACTGCAACAAAAAAATAGCCGGGTGTTGTGGCAGGCGCCTGTAGTCCCAGCTACTTGGGAGGCTGAGGCAAGAGAATCACCTAAGTCCAAGAGCTAGAGTTTGCTAGAGTTTGCTGTGAGCTCTGACACCACAGCACTCTACCAAGAATGATAAAGTGAAACTCTGTCTCAGAAAAAAAAAAAGGATATAGAAGAGCTGAAGGAACTGAAGCAGTCAATTAGGGAACTTAAAGATGCAATAGAAAGTACCAACAACAGATTAGACCATGCAGAAGAAAGAATCTCAGAGGTAGAGGACAAAGCTCTTGAGATAACTCAGATAGTTAAAGAGGC
>CAUYQV010018315.1:0-16968 GCA_963574575.1 Galagoides demidoff
TGGGGCGGGGGCCTGGGGTCCCAGCTACTGGGGTGGTGGAGGCAGGACACTCGCTTGAGCCCCGGTGTTGGAGGTGGCTATGAGCTGTGATGCCATGGCACGCTACCCAGGGGGATTGCTTGCGGCTCTATCACAAAAAAAAAAAAAAAGAAAGAAACACAAGAGCAAACTAGACACAGTGTGTCCCCGGGTCACCCTCCCACTAGCTCTGATAACCAAGGCTTGGCAGGGACAAGCTGAGGATGGCTTTCTGCAGTGTGTCAGAGGGAAAAACAGCGATGGGGGGCAATTTTAACAAGATCAGACAATATAGCACTATGCTTTCAGCATTTTTAAACTTAATATAACCAACTATTTTAATTATGTGGCAGGACAGCTTGTACCACATCAAGCCAGCAAAGAGAGAAGCTAGCTCCACATGCAGACCCCACTTCAGCTCAGAAGCAGGCTTCAAACACAGCCCCCATGCAATGTACGCGTACAACAAAATTATACCCATGCCCATAATTTATACCAAAACCCAGTATTTTTTCCAGCAGGTCTCTATGCCAGACACCGAGCTACATCTGAAGGCCAAAGGAGAGCCACACGGCCTGTCCGCGGAGCCCATAGCCAGTAGGAAAGACAGACGGAATCAAACTAAGACACACAAAGAAGCAAAAGTGTTGTGTGGGAAAACAGTGGTAAGGTGGAGGGTGTGGTCTGCCCTGGAGCTCTGCAGGGAAGGCACAGCGAGCTAAGACGTGATCAGGATCCAGGGACGCTGGTTGTGGCACCAGAAGGGAGAAAGCAGACTTGGGGTCAGAAAGTGTGCCAGAAAGGCCACACAGAAGACAGCGGCAGCCCAGTCTCTCCAGCCAAGTAGACAGGGACCCACAAGGCTCCTCCCACACACCAGGCACCGAGCAGCACCAGAGTAGCCTCGGCAGGACGTGCTGGTGGCGTGTCAGAGCCTCCCACCCCAGGTCTCCCTCAGCCACCTACTGTTGCCAAGGAGTGGAGACTGACCGCAGGGTTCATCTCCAGCCAGGAAAGGGACAACAAACTCAGTGCTGAGGGCAGGCACACAGTCCCAGCAGGTTCCTTGCACACGGGCTGCCATGGAACCCTGTGCAGAGTCAGCTGATGAGCCCACAGGCCGTGTTGTGTGAACTGAGGCATCATGGAGTCTCTCTTGGCCTCATGTACAATTCAAGGGACCAACTAAAATCCCCAAGATTCTTATAGACCTAGGGTGCTATGACATCTGTAATCAAAGGAGATTGTGGTCTTTCTGGTATGATTTCTCCACTGCAAGCAACACTACATGGAGACTGCACTGGACCTTATGTTCAAAAGGACCCCAGGACTGAGGGAACAGCAAGGTGCAGGTATGTGACACTCAGCCTAGAGACCAAACTTTCTGAGAAAACAAGATTCGAACAGAATTTCTAGATGGTATGTACTTACTCTGATGTGTTTACATGCAGATTCAGTAACGACAAAATCTCTGTTCTCAGGGAACTGACATGATAAAAAACACCTGCCTGGCTCTTAAAACGCATGGCAGGCACTGTTCTAAGCTCTCCAAATCTAGCCCTGCTGTCCACCTGATATGATACAACAACCGTCCTCATTCAGAATAACAAGTGTTTTTAATGCTACAGCATTTGTGTAAAGGCTCCATCCAAATAACATTTCTTCCAAAATAAACCAGACTATGTGGTCTCACTGATTATTTTTAGAGCAGGTAGATAAGGAACAAGACCACCTTATACACATTTTGGATAATTGCAAGAAATCAAGTTTCTTACTACAAGATATAAAAGGGAAATTTTTAATGCTAGAAAAACTGACAATAGAAATTATAAAATATCCTTCAGGAAGAGTATAATTCACTAGGTTCAATTCCCAACTTAAATGAGCATAAAGGTGCTTTGAAATGGGAAGGATCAAGATGAGTCATCAAAAGCTTTTTGGTAGCAGCACTGAGGTCCTCCACTCTAACTTATTTATAAGAATTTCAAGGATTTGAAAGAAAATATCTTTCAGTGATAGAGGATTACTTCTGTGGCTCAATTTTGTAGATGCTGCTTTATATGAAAAAAAACAGGGATATTTTGTAGATTACTCAAATTTCTTTCATATTCTTGTGCAACAGACAAGTATATCTGATACTTTCTGAATGAGGGAAAGTAAAATACAGGTCTGGGAGTCAGAATAAAGCCTCACTGCAACATATAAAATATCACAAATATTATCTAAGATGCAAAATTCCAGAAATCTCTGTCTAGAGAGAGTGAGAGTGAAACCTTAAATTTTCAAGGACATCTGCTAAAATACTGGTATCTCTGCAAGGAAAGAATACACAATCAAATTTTGGATTGTGGACAAAAAAATTAAAATAGACCACTTTAACATTCATAAATATGACCAAAAGAATATAACTATTTTTGCAAAAGGCCACCAACAGATTCATAATGATAAAAATAGAGGGTGGTGCCTGTGGCTCAAAGGAGTAGGGCGCCGGCCCCATATCCCGGAGGTGGTGAGTTCAAACCCAGCCCTGGCCAAAAACTGCAAAAAAAAAAAAAAAAATAGACTAGGTGACAGTTAACAATCAATGACAAGCATCAAAATAAAACATTGTGGGTGTGTGATCATTTTTCACTAAAAAATCACCATACTTACAAGTGAGTTATTTTGTGTATGCCTTAAAGGAATCAAAACTTTGGTCTTTGAAGTAGAAATACAAACAAAATATTGATTAATTAAGGTATGCACTCAAAAAACTGAAAAGAAAAAAGAAAAACACGTAATTTAAAAAATGCACTGAAAGCATGCGTTCATACTGTCAGAAACTTTAAGGCTGAAGATCTTAAACTATCCCACGAGAGCTGGGAAAGACTGTGAGCTACAAGAGGAGAGGCTTTGGTGCTTTGTGGTCAGCACACAGTAGGGGTCAGTAAGTTAAAAAGTAGCTGTTAAAGGGGAAATGAAGGTGACAATGTGAGCAGAGATGTCACCTAAGGTGACCCGGGATGCCCAGACCGTGCACCCACCCTGAGAATCTAACTGGTATGACTGTGAGCAGGGTATTCCTACTGCTCTGCCCATTAACCAAGAGGAAACACCCTGCCTAAAAGTGTTGGTTTAAAGCCCAAAAAGACCTTTCAATGGGAGGCTGAGGCAAGAGGATCACTTGAGCCCAGGAGCTCACGTGCAGCCTGGGCAAATAGTGAGATCCTGTCTCTTAAAATAAAAAATCTTTTAGAAACTGTTCATGAAGCACTCAGGATGCCTCTGTCAAGGAGGCTACAGATGTGGAGCAGCTCGCAAAGGTGCAGGTGTTGGCAGAGGGTGAAAGCAGTCTGTGAACCTGCCTGGAAAAGCAAAGAACAAATAGGGCTTCTGAGCGAAAGTCTCCCTACAAATCAAAGCTGTTGCATGAACCTCAGATGACAGAGCAGCTGAGAGTGTGACCAGCATCAGACGGGCAAGTTTGCAAATATCCCTAACCCTCAGTGTTCCTGGTGTATCTTATAGGACAGTTGAGAGTTAAATGAGTCCATGCATGTAAAGTGACCAGCAGAGCGGAGGGTGCAGTAAGCACTAGTATTCTGATCTTAATTTCTGCTAAGTTGATTACAGCTTGACGGACTGCAGCTCCAGGCAGAAGGGAAAACGTAAATGCACCAAATACCATCAGCATGTCATGCATGGGTCTAGACCTGTACTTAATTTTCATAAAAAACTTGAGCGGTTTTGGGTTAATCAGGGAGAGTGCCAGGAGCCAGACCCATGGCTCTGTCCACAGGGGAAAAAACTGCTCTAAAATACCCCACTACCAACACCACCAACTCCAGCTTTTAATATTTTTCATAGTCTAACCCCTGCCTAGGAGCCTGATCTTGTTCCATGCTGCAGTCACCCTCTGCTCTGGGACTGAAGAACTGTCCCTAAGGCCACCAAGCGCCCAGGTCTGCTTGCGGCACCTGCCGGCACCCCGCTCCAGCACCATCACACAGGTGTGGCAGGGAAGGCGGGTGGCACACCACAGGGGCCTGGCGCCTCCTGCAAGCCTAACACACACCACACAGGGAAACTTGGCTTCTCCCTGCCACAGCAGCAGTGGCCTCACGCCCACAGAGCTATGGAAATGACTCCTGCTATCACTCCAGGGCCCCACTGCAGTGCCAAGACCTGGAATGATGGTTCTGATGAAAGCATCACACAGCACTGTAAAGCTGATGGACGGCAGCCAAAGAGCACCACCATATACATACAAAATCTGCTCAGCCAAAGAGCAACACCATATACATATAAAATCTGCTTTACTTCCAGTCACTAAGTCAGAATTACGGCTTTTCTCTGTGGCCCTCCTGCCACACAGAATAACTCACTTCTGACTAGAGCAGCAGTTCCAGGAATACCCCAGACCGTAAGTGCTGCTTCACTTACAATAAACGAGGGACGGTCAAACAATCAATGCCAGCCTGGTGATTCAGGGCCCTGCTCCACTCCCAGGGAGGCTGCTTTCCTGAGAGACGGTTTCTGATCAAAGTATACACAACACTTTGCTTAATTAAAGTCAATAACTGTCTTCCTAGAAGCCATACTGTACCAAGATACTTTGCTCCTTTTTGGTTTTTTAAACCTTTTCTTCTTTTAAACTGCTCACCACTAACTAATACATCTGCAATGCCACCAAAAAGCACAGACTAGAAGACTCACTGAAGATGTCCACGTCCTTGGGGGGGACGGTGGCAGAAGTGGGCACTCACAATGTTGCAGCTGGAGCACGGTACCTGCTTCTGCATCATCCTTTCCAAAACTACTTATGAAGCATTTGTGCCATGGCAATAAAGCCTTGCACTTACACATGAGCCCCTTACAACCTCACAGCCCCTTCACAGATGAGAAAACTCAGCTAGGAGTTTCTCACAATCAGCCAGCCAGCAAGCGGCAAGACGCCATCTCCAAAGGGCCTCTCAGCCTCTGGTCTCAATGTCCTTTCCATCCACCACCTGGCCTCGGGCAAGGCGCAGGCTGTGAGGGCATCCAAAGCAGTACACAGTGAATCTGAGCACTTTGACAGCCTCACAGTCCACTGACTGCCGGTGAGACCGACGCAGATGCAGGAAGAGACTCAGGAGGGACGCAGACAGATGATGCTGCTGGAGTCCAGGGGAGATGGCAGGAGGGCGTGACAGGGGGAGGGGAGATGGCCTCGGCTTTGAGAAATGGAGAAGGCTGAAAAAGGCACAGAGGATGGGTGCAGCTGTCCCAGGAAAGGGCCAGGAGGAAAGGAAGGCATGAAGATGGGGGTGCAGGAGAGAGCACATAGGCCAGCAGGGCAGGCGGCCAGCGTGGGCAGAAGAGACAGGTGTGAGGGGACAGAGCTGCAGTAGACAAAGTCCCACCCTGAGAGATCCAGTCCCAGCCCAGCTTTGCAGGGAGCCTGGACGAGCCTCTAACTTACACTCTACATAAGGGAAAGCATGACAGGACCTCTGAAGTTCCTTATAGGAGCAGCTAGACGCCTGGTCCTGAGTCTCCCTACCCCAGGTCCAGATCCCAGGTGTGAGATTCACTGTCTGGGTGACCGCAGGCAAGTTTCTTAACCTGACAGAGTTTCCGTTTCCTCTGAAAAATGGAAGTAATAAAAGAGTCTACTTTACAGGGTTATTGTGATGATTTCTCTAAGTCTCTTAAATGCTAAAATAAAACGCTCACACCCATCAGGAAATCTTTCCTGTGAGTATACATACTCAAGGCTTTTAAAAACTCCTAATTACAGAAAAAAAAAAAAGAAACAAAACAAACACAAATGTTTGAAACCATATTATAGTACATCCTAACTCAACTAATAATTTGCATTTCCAAAACGTCATTGTGCACAGGCGTAGACGCTCTTGGCACTATGCCATCTGACAGAGCCTGAAGAAAACCACGATTTACAAGCATGAGCAGGAAACAGCCCTGGGTCCTCCTGGCCTCACGCACCTTCACTAGTGTGGGGTGTGTATGCTGTATCACTGACCTCCTCTCCTCTCGTGTACTAGGCAGAGACCCACCTAACACGCTCTTATACGTCTTCAATCATTCCACATTCTCGAGTACAAACAGAAACCAGTGTTGCTTACCCAAAGGTAAAAATGAGTTTAAGGAAAAGACAGAAGGATAGAGGGACAGCCTGGCATGGACACCACTGGGAGCACGGCCACTGCCAGCCACCACCATCACAGCCAGTGGACACCTCCGGGAGCATGGCCACTGCTGGCCACCACTGTCACAGCTGGACTCCCACCTCTCCTGCTTCATGAGCAGCCTCAGGCCCCTCTGTGTCTGCACCTTCCCTCAAGTACCAGTCCTGGGAGGGGCCCAGGAGGGTAGACCTAGTTCAGCCAGTCAGGTGTCTACAACCCTTTTATCCTCCATAGCAACATGACAGACTATTCCAGAAACAAAGAAGGTTCGGATGCTAGACAACTCCCCAAATGGCCAATGTCCAATCCAGTCTATACCACAAGGAACTCAGCTGTTGCCTCAAATATAAGGGAAAGTGAGGGAGGAAAAAACAAAACAAGAGAAAATCTTAAGGAAAATGTCTCTCCGAATGGTCCCCTATACTTCTCAACCAAGAAACTATAATCGGTTTTTACGGTTTGCTTTGAAAAGCCCTGTCAGCAAAAGTGTCAATCTCCACCTGTGGGCAGAGCTCTTGAGAGCCACGTGTGAACAGGCACACTTGGTCCCCCAGGGCCGGAAGGCTGACCAGGGCCAGCAGGTCCCCACTGCCCTGCAGCACAGGGAGCCGCCCCTCACACCCCTGCCCTCCCAGCTTCCTTCAACATCAGCGGAAGCCAGCAAGGGCTAGGATCACTGACAGCAATGCCTTAAAACTTCTGTCTTTTTTGACCATGACAAAGAATTAATATATTTCACAGTATGTACATGAGTGACATGTATGTTTAACAAAAAGGTGTTTATCCTTACTATATGCCATTCACTCTATTTTCACTGTTCTTGATTGTTTTCTTATATTTAATATATTTTTAAATGCTAAATAAGACCCACAAAATAGATTTCACAGCCCAGTAAAGAATGACGATAGTGGTCTGAAAAACACTGATTTTTAAAGACTCAACAAAATTATCAATAACAAAATCTACAGTTTGATCGGGAACAGAGAATGGTTGTATTATTTTTACCTAAAAATATCTTTTTTGGTAATAACAAATGTGTTACTTTAAAGTCTGGTTTTTCTCAACATGCTTTTAAAGGTTTTAAAATTATTTCATATCTGGTCAAGTTGAGATGTTTAAGGACTTCATTTTTGATTTGTAATAAAAGTTTACAAATTTCTTTTTAAAAAGTCAGCAAACTGCAAGCACCTATTAATAAAGGTCTCAAATAATAATACAATAATAACAAAATTAACCTCATATTTCTGTCAGTTTTTTTTTTTTTTTTGAGACAGTCTGAGTCTGTCACCATGGGCAGAGTGCCGTAGCATCACAGCTTACAGCAACCTCAAACTCCTGAGCTCAAGGGATCCTCCCACCTCAGTCTCCCAAGTTGCTAGGACTACAGGTGCCCACAACAACACCCGGCTAATTGTTTCCTATTTTGAGCAGAGGCAGGGTCTCCATCTTGCTTGGGCTGGTCTCCAACTCCTGAGCTCAAGGGATCTTCCTGCCTCAGCCTCCCAGAGTGCTGAGATTATCGGTAGAAGCCACCCTGTCTATGTTCCCTGCTTTTACTCAATGTGTGTACCTTCCCCAGGTGAACACAGAACAGGTATATTTTACAAGGAACTCATGATTTCCAAAATATCATTTCTTCTTCCCTAACATGTAGCCTGTGACATTTCAGAACCAACAGTGGAACCAAGACTCTTCCAAGGCCATGCTCTCTCATCAGGAGTTTCTCCTCCCTGCAAGCTCTCCAGCTGGTTACCTCCTGAGTCCATACGGTGGTGCCCACTACTTTCACCAAGACTCACACCAATCCTCACTATCCCACCTTCATGGCCCCATCTAGTGACGCTTCATGGACCCTAGGAATTCAAAATCCATTTCTCTGTGCAAAATTTTCAACATACTTCACAGAAATACCCACTGTGAATGAGGACAGGAGTTCACTACATCAACAGGCACCTGCAGAGGACAGGAAATCTGCTCAACCCTTGGAGACTCAGATCCTGGATGGTGCTATGACACAGGTCAGGAGTCTTCAATTCTATTTCTCTACCAATGAATCAGAAAAGGGGAGCAGGGGCTGCTACCCTCAAGAAAAACGCTCACTTTCCTCTCTTCACATAAGATGGCAGAACTCCAGCAAGATACCTTTTTGCACCTGAGAATTGAGGTCCCCAGCAGGTCTAAAGCATGGGTACGACCACGATTCCTTCACCATAAACCTCAAGTAACTGACAGCTGAGTCCAGCCAGATCAGCTCCATTTCACTGCACTGAACCATCTAGTGGCAACGCTGGGTCTCCTGTCCTTGCTCCTAATTTTTCAGTTGTGATTTTGGAGTAGTGTGGTGCAAACTCCAGCCATGGAGCCTCTTCCACATCTCCCTCCTAGGGAATGAAAGTGCAGAGAGAGGAAAGGAGGGTACGGTGAGGTCTACTAGCCATCAGTGGGCATCAATACCACAGCAGGTTGAAATGGCTAATTACACTAAATGTAACAACTAGGAGGAATCATCACCTGCTCTTCACATCAATTAAATAAGAAATTAAATTCATCCTGTAAAGCCTGAAAGGCACACCTCAATGAGAAGGCAAGAACACAAGAAAAGGTATCACCAAGAAAGAGTCAGCCACCCACAAACATGACATGGTAACAGACGCGGTCAGCTGCCCAGTGCAGAACACACCTGACCAAGGCAAGACAGCAGGTCTGGAGAAAGTGGCAAGTGGGCCAGTGCAGCCAGTCTAAGCTAGGGGGCTTCAGGGAAACCCAGGCTGGTGGTGCTATATGCTCAGGCCCAACTCCAAAGCTCAGCTCAGAAGACTCAACTTTCAGCGACTGTTTTCTCATTTGCAAATGGGGATAATCATAATTATCCTACGGGACTATTTTTACTCCATTAACAGGTGTAGGAGAAGAACTAGCCCACAGTGGGCCTATGATGCTGTCGCCTCCTGGAGGGGGCACAAACAGGGTGAGAGGAGGGGCTGATGGAGGGAACAGTCCACAGAATAGGAACAGAGAGAGAGCAAGAGGAGGAGGGGAAGAGAGGCTGTCTGGAGGCAGAACGCACGGTCTGAGGTGAGGAAGAAGGCCCGGCAGGCCCTGGGGACCACAGACGCCCCTCCCGAGTCTGTGATCTCCTTGAGGAGATAGCTCCTGGAAGAACTCATGTCCCAACTCACATGAGCCCCTCAGACACCCTGTGGGAAGGGGGCTGAGAGGTGGGACGCTTGGATCTAGCGTCCTTCCCTCTAAATCAGCCGTTCTCAATCTGTGGGTCGTGACCCACAGGAACTATATTAAAGGGTTGCAGTATTAGGAAGGTTGAGAACCACTGCTCTAAATACTTCTGAGGCATCATCTGGTCCTTGCCGGTCTCAGGGCTGCAGGTGGAGACCATCCAGCCTAACTAAGCAAACTGCTTAAACATGGCTACTGGGAGGAACTAGTTTGAATATTCCACATTCTCACCCTACCAGTCTATGGACACACACAAAGAAGAAACTTCTTTGAAAAAATAAATGAGAAGCTAGAGGTTTCCTTCTGAGAATCATGATGGAGATGAGTCAGAAAGAAATTTCCCAAAGCTTCCGTCCTCCTGAGAGCCCGGTGGGGGATGTCTGCTGAGTGCACTGGGGATCATCACTCTGCTGCTGACTCACACTCTCCCCAGCACAGAGGGAGAGCTCTGGGGCTGCCCTTGGGAGCCACTTTGAAGTATTTCTGTGACATCTTGTCCTTGGGCAAGGAGATACAGGAGTCAGAGGCCAGGGGGCAACTATCCCTCTGTGGAGCTGTTCTCGTGCCCACTTCCCCCAGAAGTCACTGTTCAGGATAACTGGCAGGCAGAGAGCACTCATGTTTCCAGATAAGGCAGAACACAAACACTCACGTCAAATGGAATTTTATAATACTGTATCTGCCCTTGATAGTTCAGAAAACCACGTCAGACCTTCTCAGTCCTAGGAATTATGATTTTGACCCATTTTCATTTTACAAAACTACGAGGTGTACAATGAGGGTACAGGAGAAATTGCTAGTGGAATCTGCATTAAAAAGTTCCCTTGCACTGATAACACATCCCAGGTAGCAGATCTCCAAGAGCTCACCCCCAGTTCTCACCAGCTCTCTGAGCTCTGTGACCTCTGCTACCAGGCTGCTCCCAAGCACATCTGTGTATTCCAACTCTGCACAGCCACTAGCTAGCAGCAGACTGCGGCCCAAACCCAGGTCCTCATATGCAAACCCCACGGGCCCACACTGCACCAAAGTAAACATTAATAAAGGTATTTCTGGCTTGTTAACTTTTCTCTAAATGAATACAAAAAAGTCAGCTTGACTAGTCATGACCATTGACTAACACAAAAATCAATGAATATAATTATACACATTTTACAAAGCACTTTCAACACTTGCTCTCGGTCCTCACAGAATCTGCAATATTGTCCGTCTAGCACAAGCAAACTGAGGCTTAGAAACCTAAAGTGACTTGTGAAAGATCACATGTCCTTACTAAGTAGAACTCAAATCCAAGTCACCAGAAAACAAAGGAAATGGAAATTAAAACTAAAGAAAAAAAGGAAGAATGATCATGGTGAAAGGTACAATCTCACAAAATTAAAATAATAAATAGCATGCTGCTTTGATCCGTCAGTAAAGCTGGTGTAGGGGTTGCTTTTGAATTTAAATGCAAGTCTGGATTAGGCAGAAGTATAAATCACTGCCACAAACTAGGAAAGTCGTCTGGAGTCACCTCTACAGGCAGGAGGCCGGCCCTCCTTCCCAGGGACGCTCACTGTCCAACTTCTGGCACAGGCTGAGCACCCTACATCAGAAAATCCGAAACCCTCCAGTGAGCACTTCCTTTGGACAACACATCAGCACTCAAAAAACTTTGCATTCTGGCACGTTTTGGATTGGGGATATTTAACTAATAAACATAAAACAAATATTCTAAAATCTCCCCATAAAAATCCAAAATCCAAACACTTCTGGCCCAAGCACTTCAGATAAGGGATGTGTGGCCTGTACCACTTTCCTGGAGGACACTGTGGCCCCACGAACCAATTTAGACTTTAAAATCCTCTGACATCTTAATGTAGCAACTCTACAAAACATTAAGGAAAAGGTTACAAAACAGCACTGGATGATCCTGGATGCACAGACACACCCACCCCTAAAACAGGGCGGGGGCCGAGGGCGGGGAAGACACTACAGAGTCCCGAGTGTTAACAGTGATTATTCCAAGGTGCTTGTGATATCCGTGATTACTCTAAATACTTTTTAAGATTTTCTGAATGCTCTACAACAAACATTTGTCACTTCTGCAGTAAGAAAGAAAAGGTAATTTTCCCAGTTATACAGGAAGTTAGGGCTGGGAGTAAGTTCCAGAGAGCTGCTTCCAAGTCCAGTATTTAAGCCGTGGTATAGACATCCCTGTCACTTGCCAGAACAACTTGGCCACAACATTCAAGAGTCACTAGCAACCCAACGCAATTAAGAGATGGAACAAGGAAAGTGCAATTATTATACTACGTGATAAGTGTGGTGACTTCAGAGGAGAAAGAGATCATTCCAGTCCTGAATGATGCCAAGGGATTAGTAAGGCAGATCTGGGCAGATGAAGAAGAAGTGTGATCCATTCCAGGTGAAGAAAAAGGTGCAGTTGAGGCAGCAGGCTGGAAACACCAACAGCAGCAGAGGACTTAAGCCCTCCACAAAGAGGAGACGAGGCCTAGGGGCAGCTGAACAGAGATCTTGCAGTCACAGGCACAGCCAACAAGCCCACCTGGGGAGCAGGCCCACCGGAGAGCATGTCCAGGGGAGCATGTACGCAGGGAGCACGGAGCATACCACCAGAGGAGCAGAGGGAGCACGCCCTCCTGGAGACCATGCCCTAATTCCTCTCTTAGCTCCATCCACAGTACTCCCAAATCTCGGTAACAATCTCCTGAAAAGTGCCTGCCTTCCCTCCCAGTCACCACACTGCAGCCAGCGCTGCTTCTAAACTGCAAATCTAAAAGCCTTATGCTTAAAATTTTGAGCTCCTCCTCTCATAGGATGATGGCCAGCAAGACCACTGTGACCACCCTCTCATGGCTAAGCCCCCTTTGTACCTGGACCCCAAATGTCCCGAGGTGGTTGTAGCTTGTGTGATTCAGCAAAACTCTGTCCCCCAAGCCTCTGCTGTTCCCTTGTCCTTCAGTTCACAGCTCAGGAGTCAGGGACCATCTTCCCACCGAGGCTGCCTGATTCATCTCACCCGCCCTACTGGATAACAGCCTGTGGAGCTGTCTTTGGCCTCCCTGGGGTCAGGGGCACAGTTCCATCATCTGGGCATATACAGTGCTAGGCACAACAGACATCAGTAAACACCTGTGCAGGGAATAAATGCCAACAGCTCCTTTCCTAGGGCACCTTCCCAGGCTTGCTCCCTCCAGAAGTGCCCCGTGCTCCACACAGATACTTCCCCCAGTTGCGCTGAAGACACCATCTTAGCACACTCAACTTGCAATGTACACACCTGGCTGCCCGGAGAGCTAAAGCTAACTTCTTCTGACACTCTTCCCACTGTGGTGCACGTGAAGAAGCCCCACAGGCTCACTCTTCTTTCTAACGGAGCTCCACCCCTAGAGATTTCCCAATGTGCTGAGAGTTGCCTAGGCCTGGAATGTGAAGAAAGTCAAATACAGTCACATCCTTTCAGCCAGCAGGTGGGAAAAAATCCTCAAGTTCATGATAGACATGAACAGATATTGGTTTCTGTGACATAGAATTATTGATCAACTGAACTAAAACTTAGACACAGCTTAAACCATATTCTCTTATGATGACAATGCTCTCTACGGGTGTTTAAATTTTTAACTTGGGTTCAGCGCCTGTGGCTCAAGTGGCTATGGCTCCAGCCACATACACCTAAGGTGGCAGGTTCAAATCCAGCCCGGGTCCACCAAACAACAATGATGGCTGCAACCAAAAAATAGCTGGGCGTTGTGGCAGGTGCCTGTGGTCCTAGCTACTTGGGGGGCTGAGGCAGGAGACTCGCTTGAGCCCAGGAGTTGGAGGTTGCTGTGAGCTGTGATGCCACAGCACTCTACCCAGGGGGATAGCTTGAGGCTCTGTCTCAAAAATAAATAAATAAATTTTTTACTTGAAGTGCACAACTGCATGGCTTTAGTGTAATCACAAAGTTGTGCAACCACCACCACTATCTAGTTCCAAAATATTTTCATTACCCCAAAAAAGCAAGCCCAAACCCATCATCAGCCACTCCCCACTCTCTCCCACCATGGCCCTGGGACCATCCACTTACTATCTATCTCCCATCACCCTGACTGTCTTCCAGAAAACCTGCAGTGGGCACTAGTGCGTCCCATCACAGTGGGCACCAGTGCGTCATTTCCTATGAGCCGGTAGTTCCATCCACAGGGTCAGAATCACACCCCTGCGTCCTGAGTGCGTCCTGTCACTCAGGAGGTATGTAACTTAGACTTGACCCTAAATCTCTGAGCCTCAGCTTTTTTATTTATGAAATGAGAAGCTACTATCCTGTATCTCCTGGTACCACTGGTGTCACAGTCCTCTCCAGGGACAGACTGTAACTCTGACAGACACCTGTCATCCTGAAAACCCTGTCAGCACAACCCTCCCATGCTCTGATCCACACATCTAACCCAGGGTCAGAGTCAGTCTGGCACACACTCATCCTACATAGAACTGCAACCAAAACCTATTTTGGATTCTCACCATGGCTCTGCTCATGCTCTTGGGAAAGTCACCAGCTTGACTGCAAGTTCCTTGAGAGCAAAACAAGTAAGTCCATTTCTCCTCTGCAGCCTCAAGGCCAAGCAGGCTCCTTGCTCTGAACCCAGCAGGTGTGTGTGCCAATCACATCTGCAAAACACTGCTGGTGCTCATGTACTAGATGTGCTGGTCAGAGTAAGGGAAAAAAAGAGTCTTTAAAACAGAAACAAATATGACTTTTAAATGTTGGTTTAATTCATGAATCAGAACCAGGAAATGTCCAAGCTGGAAGTTACACTGGTGCCTAATTCATTCAACCCACTCACATGACAGTGAGGACACAGGAGCCAGTGAAGTGTCAGACTCTACCTAGACCTGGGGCTCAAACCACCATTCCCAAACTGTGTTCTGGGCCTTGTACTTCTGCACAATGACATTAACTATTCTACACACATCCCTCTAAAAGGGAAGAGAAGAAAAATGGGTGTCCACAGTAAAAAATTAGAAAAACACTAAAGTTAAACAATATTCTTTACCAGAAAGAGCTCTCAAGCCTTTAGTATGTTAGTAAGTATAGTGAGTCATCAACTTCCAAAAAATTATTTGACCAAGTAACTTCTTTTTAATAAAAAATGTATTTGGAACAGTCTAAATCAGATGATTTCTATGCTCTTTTCATTTCTCAAATTACATAAATTTCTCTGAGAGTGTCAATATCAGAGGCTTCCTTCCCGGGGAAATGATCTAATGATATGCCATATTCCTCAGAAAAGACATTCATCCATTCATTCATTCATCCACTTAGTCATAGCTCTCTCTCCCCACCCCCATACCCACCCATGCCAATCGGACAGACACAAGCCTGGGGGTAAAATCTGAGGTTTCAGGATAATCACATCAGGCTAAAAGACACTCATAAAAGCTGGAGAGGAACAGGGCGTTTGTGCAATGCTTGGTGCAGCAGGCGTTCTGGAAGGCAATGCCTAGGAAAGTCGTAGTTACCTACTACTCAATAATCCAAACACCTGGGAAAATCCTTGCAATTCTAATAACAGCAGGTGGGCACAAAGAAAATAACCCAAAGAGAGAAAATACGAGTTGTCTGGGAATCATCCCCCCAAAATGATCCTCCGCTTTTATCTGCCTGAGGCGTCTTGTTTTTTTCCCCTTTGACCCACTTGATTTTCCTGTTTTCATCCCCCTATCTTTCTGCAAGCCATGTGATCTGAGTTATGTGGCGAGCTGGCAGCTGGCCACAGAGTTGTCCCAGAAGGGAGCCCCTCTGCAGGGGGAGGGTGGTGATGGGGAGGGCAGAGCGGGGCGGTGGCAAGTCCCAGCAGTCTCCTGAGGTTTGGGAACCCAAGCAGATGTCTGCTCACCATAACAGACAATGTCAACTGTAGCCAGTTCATATGTGTCACATATTTTTATAAAGACACGTATCTCTGTACATGTGAAATGCCAGTATCAAATATTCTGAGTACGAGGAGCCTGTTGACCACAGGAGCTCACGGGCCCACCACTCCACGTGTCCTTGGACTAATAAGGACAGAATGAGCACACTGGAAGTGGACACCACCTGGCGGCCTGTAACCTTTCCCACACAGCTTCCCCTTTGCCCCAGAGTAACCTAACCTACGTGCTGGGAACCTCTGCCGTACACCAAATTTCTGCATGCTTCACCCAGTCCCTTACAACAGATTTTCAAAATAAAAACCAAGTGAAAAGAGTGATTTCTATATATAATGTCCCCCCTCCTTTATTTGTGCCACAAGCACCAAGCAGTTTTCCCTGTGAGTTCACATGTATACTGGTGACCCTGCTGCAGCCTGGAGAGAGAGGGCAGGCTCTCGCACCCTCGCTCAGGGGCTGGAGCAAGCTGTCCACCTCCCAAGGGCCAAATGTCCTGAGGACTCAACCCTCAATCTTTACCTTCTCTGTCCACCCTCACTGAAAGGGCGCACCCAGCTCTGTGGTTTCAATGCCCCAGACATGCCGGCAGTGTCCAAATGCATAACCTAGAGCTCCAGTCCCAAACACCTGCCCCTCCTGCATCTCTACCTGCACCCACCAGGTGTCTGGAGGGCCACCTGGGTAGGAAGCACCTGCACCCTGCCACACCTCCGTCCTCTTCCTGCCCCCCCAGTGTCCATCCGTGGCACATGCTGGCATTCACCTCTTTTCTTCACATCCCCCATCCAAACGTTTAACAGTTCTGTCAGCTTTAGCTTCAAAACATGTCCCCTGTCCAGCAGTCCCTCCCCATCTCCCTGCCACTCTGTTCTCAATCAGACCCATCATCTCAGCCTGAGCACCCAGGAGCAGGGTTGTGCCAGCTCCCTTCTGCCCCAGACAATAAGTGCTCAGTAAATGGTGCGTACAACTCAGGGCAGGACTATCCTTGCAGAGTAAGTAAATGTGGAAGCCAGGCCTGAGCCCAGCTCGCAGGTGCCTGGGAAGCACAGTGGAAAGGAAAGGGGGGTGTCGCTTCCTCTCACCCTTGGGCTTATTTTTCTGTTTCCTTCACCACTCCCCATCCCCCAACTTCCACAGACTCAGAAGAATTTTCCAGCAGATGACTCTAAGCAGGGAGAAAGGCAAAGAAGAGGAACGCTGTGGACCCAAAGCACCAAAACTTTCCAGCAACACCTTTCCAACTGGGTCTGTTGTGGTAAGACTGAATTTAAAAGTTACAGTATTTTAAGGTGATGGAGGAGATCAGTTTGGACGCTTTGTGGTCTGTCCCCACCTGTGATGTTGAGATACCAGAACAGGCTGGGAGTGGAGGTGCTGGGGGGAGTAAAGGCACTGGGGGAGTAGTGGAGGTGCTTTTAGGGGGGAAGTGGAGTGCTTTTGGGGGGGAAGTAGAAGTGCTACTGGGGGGGGCAGTGGAGGCACTCTTGGGGTTGAAGTGGAGGCTAGGGTGGGAGTGGAGGCTGGGGGGAGTGGAGGCTGGGGGGGAGTGGAGGCTGGGGGGGAGTGGAGGCTGGGGGGGAGTGGAGGCTGGGGGGGTGGAGGTGCTCCTGGGGGGGACGTGGAG
>CAUYQV010018318.1:0-10545 GCA_963574575.1 Galagoides demidoff
TTTTTTTTTTGGTTGCAGCCATCATTGTTGTTTGGCAGGCCCAGGCTGGGGATTCGAACCCGCCACCTTAGGTGTAGGTGGCTGGCGCCTTAGCCGATTGAGCCACAGGTGCCGAGCCTGATCACAAACATTCTTAATCTCCCTTTTCTTTAGTAACAGCCACTATATTCTCATTGCTTGTGGGTCATTTTCTTGACTGATTCTGAGCCCAAGTTCAGGGAAACCTAGCAGCCTGAGCCCTGAGTTTCTTTCCCTCCCTGAAGCTGGAGTCTAGAACCGGAGTAAGAGTTGTTTTTGTTTTTTATTTTTAGCAGAAAATTGGTTTCTCTACCTTTTATTATTTATATATCATATCTGTTTTATTTCAGATTAGTATGAGGGTACAAACGATTAGGTTACAGCATTTGTGTTAGGTACAGTCCCTGTTGTCCTCCACCTAGGAGGTATACCGTATACCCTTACATTGTGCCCATTAGGTGGGAGAACACCATTTTTGTTTTTTAAGTACAGAACAACAACAAAAGTAGAGAACGGCTATGGTTATGTGAGAGGAATTTATTGAGGCACTGTTTAAATCACTTATTCTGTACAAGAGTTATTTCTAAATTAGCTTTTGGTGGTGGACTGTTTCTTGAATAATGCCACTCATTTGTTTTAGTTTTTCTTTTTTACTTAAAAATATAGAAAAGTGTCCTTCTGTTCTTTTTTTTGGAGACTGAGTCTCACTCAGCCACTCTGTGTAGAGAGCCACTGAATGAGCTCACAGCAACCTCAAACCCTTGGGCTTCGGTGATCCTCTTGCCTCAGCCTCCTGAGTAGCACGGACTATAGGCGTACATCCTAGCACATGCTGTGATGCCTACCTAGTTTTTTCTATTTTCAGTAGAGACAAGGTCTTGCTCTTGATCAGGCTGGTCTCAAACTCCTGAGCTCAGGCAATCCATCCAGCTTAGTCTCCCAGAGGGCTAGGATTATAGGGGTGAACCACCTATGCCTGCATGTTGCTAATTTGGGCCTATACTTTGGTGGTGACAATCTCACAAAAATGACAAGGAATTAGAGTAGTGTGGTGAAGGGTGGGCAAGTGGTTCTTGTGGGGGCAAAGAAAGTTTTGTAATCTTATCTGGAAGAGGATGAAGCAAGGAAGGCTTTTTAAGGATCAGTTTGAGCTGAGTTTTGAGGGAGGTGGGAAGGGTTTACTCTATATAGGTAGAAGGAAGAGAAAATTTGAAAAAAAAAAAAAAAAGCAAAGCACAAATAACCCTTGTGTTCCCAAATGCTCCCCTGCTCACCCATAAACTAAACTCTGTCTACTAAAATTTTCTCAGCCTACTCACATGTCACCCAGCCCAAGGATTTCTTCCTTGGGAGATCCTGACCTTTCCTGGGTAGACTTAGCTTGTACCTCTCACCTGCACAGTTAACTCCCTGTGCCAAAGTGTGGCTGTCACATCTTCTTGAGCACCTGGACATCCTCTCCCTTCCTCAGGCACTCCTGGAGTTCATTTAGAACTCATCTACCTATGATAGTGCCTTTGTACCGGGTTTCAGGATGTTGTAGGTGAGATCCTTACCCTCTCCTGCCATGTTCCAGCTTCTGGCTTCAGTGAACCCAGGCCAATCAATAGATCTCTTCTTTTTTTTTTTTTTTTTGAGAGGGAGCCTCAAGCTATCCCCCTGGGTAGAGTGCCATGCCATCACAGCTCATAGCAACCTCCAACTCCTGGGCTCAAGCGAGTCTCCAACCTCTGCCTCCCAAGTAGCTGGGACCACAGGCGCCTGCCACAACGCCCGGCCATTTTTTTTTGGTTGCAGCCATCATTGTTGTTTGGCAGGTCCGGGCTGGGGATTCGAACCCGCCACCTTAGGTGTAGGTGGCTGGCGCCTTAGCCGATTGAGCCACAGGCGCCGAGCCAATAGATCTCTTCTTATAGGGGAATGAACGTCCCACAAAGGCTGTGAATGGGACTTCTATTTCAAGCTGGAGAAAGGAGGATCAGGGAAAAAAGTGATGTGGGGATTCTGGGATAAATTTAAGAAAAGCTCACATTTTGCTTATGCTTTTAGGCTTGGGCAACGTGCAAGGCAAATCCTATGCTTGGATACCAGGAATACTCCAAGAGGAGAAAGGGTTGAAGACAGATAAGGTAGGAGGGTGGCAAACTCCTTCGACAGATAATCTAGTATCTGGAAAGGATGTCAGAAGTGAGGCTGTTAAGTTGCTCTGGAGTAAATGCTGGGGTTGGTACCGTCCTTGTGGAGTCACAGGTGCAGAGCCAGGCCTCTGCTCTTCTCTGGCTGATAAGCTCTTCCTATCAGCACTTTCATGAACTTTCAGGTGGTGGTTCTGTTCTGTTGGACATGCCAGGGAGCACTACCTAGATGTTCCAGGGCAGCGGTTCTCAACCTGTGGGTCACGACCCCTTTGTAACAATGAATATACATCCTGCATATCAGATATTTACATTACAATTCATAACAGTAGCAAAATTATAGTTCTGAAGTAGCAACAAAAGTAATTTTATGGTTGGGGGTCACCACAACATGAGGAACTGTATTAAAGGGTCGCGGCATTACGAAGGTTGAGGCATTAGGAAGGTTGAGAACCACTGTTCTAGAGGCTGCAGGTATTCTGGAGGAGGGCTGAAGTAGAGGCTTTTAGACCTGCAAGAAACTTTAGAGGTCATTTAGCTCAACTCTGTCACTGTACAGATGAGGGAACAATTTAGCTCAACTCTGTCACTGCATAGATGAGGGAACAGATGGGACTTGCCCAAGCCACCCTGAGTTAGTGGCAAAGCTACAGTCATTGGTTGCTATGGTCCTTAAACATGGGTCCACCACACCAGATAATTCCTCACATCTTCTACCACCCCACCTTAGTTTCTTACTGTGGGGCATGAATCAGCAAGGACTGTGTACCATGGCCCAGAATGAAATGCTAACTGAACTGTGTGGGGACAATGCCACCAACCTCCAAATGCCTCTCTTTTTGTCTGCTCTTAAACTTGTGCTTCATCAGAACGAAACTCTGGAAGGAAGAAAATGGGTCTGCTATTAGCAGGATCTTAAACCCAGTAGAGAAGTAAATGAAAAGGGCCCAGAGGATCCTAAATTAAAGGAGACAGGAGACTTTGGGGGTATTTATTGCAAACTGCTATAATTAAAGTCATATTTTACAAGTGCTTAAGACAGAGGGCAGATGGGCTCTGGGCCAGGGCTCAGCTCAGAGGTCCATTCCAGGAAGGGAAATGGCACTTGCAGGGAACATGGATTCAATCCTGTTGCTCATTAAGCAGAGTCATGCTGGAGTCGTCTTAGGGAGTCCAAGAGGAAAAGAAGGGTATGGAGAGAGCCAGGAAGCAACTACTTTCAATGACAAATCTTGCTCTGTTCCTACTGAGCATGTGGTCTTCCTAGAGTAGTCCTTAAAGTCAGCCCAGTGACTGACACAGATCCTTCCTCTGGCCCAGGCTTCTCACCAGTTCAGAGTGTCCAGATCATCTTCATAATTGTTCATCGCAGATTTCCTTTTGCCTGCCAGAGATTCATCCAAC
This sequence comes from Galagoides demidoff, assembly GCA_963574575.1. Taxonomy (NCBI): domain Eukaryota; kingdom Metazoa; phylum Chordata; class Mammalia; order Primates; family Galagidae; genus Galagoides; species Galagoides demidoff. The sequence goes on from CAUYQV010018318.1 coordinate 3,558, forward strand.
TTGTAGCTTAAAGATAACAGCAGGAGGGCATGTTCTTGTTACTATCAATCTGCAGCAAACATGATTTAAGAACTGGATGTTTCCCAGGGTTGGCAGGTGTGTGGATGGTTCCCTGCATTCTTTATCCATAGGGTGCTTCAATGCAATGGTCCTGTTATAGATGCCAAATGGCTGAGCTTTCAAGACTTGTGCATGTTTTTGAGAACCAGTAAGGATAACTGCTTGGCAGAATCAGAGCCTAGCAGAATGCTGGGACAAGGGAAGGGTAAAGAGGGGAATCCTGAGGTCATTCCCAGGAGGAAGAGAAAACTACTTCCAGAAGTAGCAGCATGGAGGGCTATGCCGAGGCTCTCTCAAAGGGGATCAAGGAGCTTGAGGGGATGTGATGAGCACCCCCTCCTCCCCACAGTTCTGGGTTACTATTTGGGTAGAGCAAAGTCCCAGGCGGTTTCCTGTGCACATTTCCACATGGCCTGCATGAGGCGGGTGAAGCCCATGTCTTTGGGCTTTTCCAGGCCTCTCATCAGCCGTTGCTTCATGATGGAAACAAATTCCTTATTGCTCAGCTCCCCATTGCCTAGAGGAAGAGGCAAACACAAAAGGGATTAAGAGAAGGACTTGGGACAAAGGCATGGAGAAAATGCCATTGTATACACTATGTGAGTTCCAAAGCCCAGCACACAGTCACAGCCAAACTTAATTCTCTTGGCTTAGAGTTGACTAGTTTGCTCCTTCCTGACGTCTGTAACTGCAATTCAGTGGCAAGTTTAGCTGAATGACAATGTAGGATTATGTCAGGTCCTGTATCAGGTGTTTAGAATAAAGAGATAAACAAGCATTATGTTTTGTCCCTTGAAATGCCCCCAGGTTGCGGGAGAGACATTATTTTAACAGTGTGACCAGTGCTTTAATAGGATGAACAGAATTATGGGGGCACAGAGGAAAAATATCTAATACAGTCTGGGAGCAGCGCAAGTACAGATCAGTAAAGGCTTCCTGGAAGTGACTCCTGAGTTGAATGTCACAGGACTAGCAGGACTCAGCCAAGTAAAGGGAGTGAGATGGAGGAAGCTTTCCAGGGAGAAGTAGCACAAGCAAGAGCACAGGCGAGAAGCAGCATGATTGCTGGGCAAGTACAAGCGGAGAGGCTGAGATGGGAGACCTGCCTTGAGCCCAGGAGCTCGAGGCTACAGTGAGCTATGATTGTGCCATTGCACTCTGGTCCAGGTGACGGAGCAAGAGCTTGTCTCTTTTTTTTTTTTGAGACGGAGCCTCAAACTATCCCCCTGGGTAGAGTGCCATGGCATCACAGCTCATAGCAACCTCCAACTCCTGGGCTCAAGTGAGTCTCCTGCCTCCGCTTCCCCAGTAGCTGGGACTACAGGCGCCTGCCACAACGCCTGGCCATTTTTTGGTTGCAGCCATCATTGTTGTTTGGCAGGCCCGGGCTGGGGATTCGAACCCTCCACCTTAGGTGTACGTGGCTGGCGCCTTAGCCGATTGAGCCACAGGCACCGAGCCAAGAGTTTGTCTCTTAAAAGAAAAAAGAGGTGGAATCTGGCAAGTAAACTAAAGAGGCTGGCAGGAGACAGGTACCCAGTGTCTGTATTCCTGCTAAAGGGATGGCACTTTTTTCCCAGGCATTTGAGCATCAGCATAAGATGGGAAGCAGAGGGAGTTTCCATTTTGGATTGATTTCTCTGGTTGGCTGAGTGAGGATGGATTGGAGGGTAAAACTAGAGTCCAGGAGTCCAGAGACTGCTGTCATAGTCTCTGTTACAATAGATAAGGGATTTTCATGGTGGAAACCCAAATCAAAATTTGGCTTTGAGTTCAGCCATTGCATTCTGAGACCTGTCTTTATTTATATATTTATTTATTTTAATCATAGGCCCAGGCAAGGTCCAAACCCGCCGCCCCTGATGTGCAGGGCAGCATGCCAACCACTGAGCTATGGTGGCCCCACAGAGACCTTGACTTTAAAAAAAAAAAAACAAGTCGTTAGAGTAAAAACAAAATACAGAGGTTAACAGGTCTATAGCAGTGCTGTTCACTGGAACTTTCTATGATGTGGGGAAATGTTTTATATCTGTGCTATTCAGTACAGTAGCCACCAGCCATATGTGACTATTGAGTACTTGAAATATGGCTAGAGAGATAAGACTTGAGTTTCTAATCTTATTCAATTTTAATTAGCTTAAATTAAAATGGCCACAAGTGACTTATGGTATATTGTAGACAGGGCAGCTCTAGAGAATGAACCCATCCCTGCTTGAGAATGAGGCATCTCCTTAACCTTGCTCTGAGGCTTCCTTTGAGTTGGACCTTGATTTGTGGGTACAGGCTGGAGATTTAAATAATTGAAGTCCAACTTAATAACTTAAAATAATTCAAGTTAATAATCATCTATTATGTTCCAAAGATAAAAAGGACTTGTAACTACCTTTAAAAACCTCACAGTTTAATAAGGAAATTAAGTCTGCTACACAGAGATACAGTACGTATAGTATGTACTATCACCAAAGAAACAGAACCAAACTAAGGAATAAAAAACCCAGAGTGATTGATTATGCTGGAACCAAGAGGGCTGGAACATTTGAGCTGGTTCATGAATGCCATTAGCCTAGAATTCTGGAGGAAGACAAATGATCAATACCAGCTGGGAGATAAAAGAGGGAGGTATTGTAGTATAGAGGGGGGCAGTATAGCTTTGGTTCATGTTCTGGTTTTGCCATCTACCATCCCACTTTTGTGATCCTGGGAAATTAACTTAACCTCTCTGAGTCTCTGCTCCTCATCTGTAAAATGTGGTTAACACTTAACATTAGAAGATTATATAAGCAGGTTCACTTTCTGGCTCATAGAAAGCACTTAAAAAAAAAAAAAGTGAGCTTCCATTGTTGTTATATCAGCTAATGTAGCTAAAAAAGTGGAACCAGATTCCTTAAGTGGGTTAAACTACAGAGTAGCCACAGGCACAAAAGACCGTTCTGTGGAGCTGGAATGTTATACCCATGGGTTGTAAATGCCTGAAACGAGCGGGAAGGTGGACACATTAGTACTGTCTTCTTTCTAAAGATACTCAAATATTTGAGAGTTTCTTATCTACTAAGCAGCAAGATGAGTCTAGTATTTTTGTTTCCACTTTATTTTTTTAGTCAAGACACAGTTCTACCCTATCCCTGAGCAGAGTACAATGGTGTCGTAGCTCACTACAACCTCAGGCTCAGGCTGTGGGCATCCTGCTGCTTCAGTCTCCGAAGCTGCTGGGATTACAGGTGCTCACCAGGGCGCCCAGCTAGGTTTTTCAAGAGTCAGGGTCTCATTCTCGCTCAGACAAGCGTTGAACCCCAGAGCTCAAGCAATCCTCCCGCCTCAACCTCCCACAGTGCTGGGATTACAGGCAAGTGCCATCACACCTGGTTTTGTTTCCACTTTTAAGATCCTTATGGCCATAAATTAATTTAGGCCTATAGGCAAATTGGAATTACCAGAAGAAATGGACAACACAGACCAAGGCCAGGGGCTACATTTCTTATGATGATGAGGGCTGAGCCACTCAAGTGGGGAAGGGGTAGTTTGAAGAGGTTATAGGCTAACACACTGTGCTGTCTGCAAGGCCCCATTATGAACAATATCCCTAAGGGCAGGTAAGGCTCAGTTTTCCCTCCTGACTCCACAGGACCCCACTCACCATCACAGTCGAAGAGTGCAAACACCACATCACACACGTGGTCTGACAGCTCCACTTTAGCCACTGTTCTGGCCACTTGCTGCATGGTCACTGAAAAAAGAAAGGAAGATGCTGTATTACCAGAGCAGAAGGATTTCCTTTTGCTTTCTCTGAATGTGGGGGATATAAATGCTCAGTCAAAAGTTAAAAACTTTAATTATGTATTTAGGTTGCAGATAAGAAAACGAGAATTTAGTTTTTATTTGTATTCCTTTTCCTTTTTACCTCAGTTTCTGTTATTTTCTACTGTTACTACACTTTATTAGGGATATATAGCTCATTAAGAATGCCTGATATGGCTCAGCGCCTGTGGCTTAAGTGGCTAAGGCGCCAGCCACATACACCTAAGGTGGCAGGTTTGAATCCAGCCTGGGCCACCAAAACAACAATGATGGCTGCAACCAAAAAATAGCCGGGCGTTGTGGTGGGTGCCTGTGGTCCCAGCTACTTGGGAGGCTGAGGCAGGAGACTTGCTTGAGCCCAGGAGTTGGAGATTGCTGTGAGCTGTGATGCCACAGCACTCTACCCCGGGGGACAGCTTGAGGCTCTGTCTCAAAAAGAAAAAAAAGAATGCCTGATATTAAATGCAGAGATGGAAAGTGGATTATAAGTCATCAGTATTGAAAGGAATGAAGAGTTAGTATTTAGGGCGGTGCCTGTGGCTCAAAAGGGTAGGGCATTGGCCCCATATGCCAGAGGTGGCAGGTTCAAACCCAGCCCCAACCAAAAAAAAAAAAAAGAGTTAGCATTTAATGGGTACAGATTTTCTGTATGGGGTGATGGAAAACATTTGGAAGTAGATGGTGGTGATAACTGTACAACATTGTGAATGTAATTAATGCCTCTGACTTGTATGTTTAAAAATGGTTAGAATGGTATATTTTATGTTTATTTATTTATTTATTTATTTGGAGGCAGAGCCTCAAGTTGTCACCCTGGGTAGAGTGCTGTAGCATCACAGCTCACAGCAACCTCCAACTCCTGGGTTCAAGCGAGTCTCCTGCCTCTGCCTCCCAAGTAGCTGGGACTATAGGCGCCCGCCACAATGCCCAGCTATTTTTTAGTTGCAGCCATCACTGTTGTTTGGCGGGTCCGGGATGGATTTGAACCCGCCAGCTCTGGTGTATTGTGGCTGGTACCTTAGCTGCTTGAGCCACAGGTGCCGAGCCATGTTATTTATTTTATAATAATACTTTTTTTTTTTTAAAAAAAAGTAAAAATCCTATTTAAAGATGTGATTCTAGCAGCCTAGAGCTCGCACTGAAACTTTTCTAATAAATTAATACCAGAAGAAGTCCTTTAAAAAAAAAAAAGAAAGCCTGGTATTACTGCAGGAAAAGAACAGGAGGTGGAGGATAAGGAGGTTGTCTGTGGTGGGGGTGTGTGAAGGCCTTGCCCTTCAGTTACTGACTGACAGCTAAGGACTTGCATGGGAGCTCCTTGCCCTGCGCCCCATCGCGTCCCTCTTCCCCTTTTGTCTTTGCACCCCTTTGTCTTCTTCCAGTTGTGTCCACTGGGATAAGCAGTGGCCTCTATCTTCCTAGATCAGTATGCATCCTTTTTTTTTGAGACAGAGTCTCACTATGTTGCCTCAGTAGAGTCCGTGATGTCACAGCTCACAGCAACCTCAATCTCTTGGACTCAAGCGATTCTCTTGCCTCAGCCTCCCAAGTAGCAGGGACTAAGGCGCCCACCACAATGCCCGGTTATTTTTTGTTGCAGTTATCACTGTTGTTTAGCTGGCCCAGCTGGGTTCAAACCCACCACCCTAGGTGTATGTGGCCAGTGCTGTAACCACTGTGCTACAGGCGCTGAGCCTATGCATCCCTTTTCTTTTTTTGGCCAGGGCTGGGTTTGAACCCGCCAGCTATGGCATATGGGGCCAGTGCTCTACTCCTTTGACCCACAGGCACTGCCCTGCATGCCTTTTTAAAAAATAATTTCTTTTAGATCTCAGCAGAAAATCTCTTCTCTCTTCTCATTTTTCCCTTGTCTGAGTTTTGTGTTTTTTTTTTTTTTGAGACGGAGCCTCAAGCTATCCCCCTGGGTAGAGTGCCATGGCATCACAGCTCACAGCAACCTCCAACTCCTGGGCTCAAACGAGTCTCCTGCCTCCGCCTCCCCAGTAGCTGGGACCACAGGCGCCCGCCACAACGCCCGGCCATTTTTTGGTTGCAGCCATGATTGTTGTTTGGCGGGCCTGGGCTGGGGATTCGAACCCACCACCTTAGGTGTACGTGGCTGGCACTTTAGCCGATTGAGCCACAGGCACCGAGCCCTTGTCTGAGTTTTAGCTGTAAAACACTTGCAATCATGTGAGAATTGGGTTCTCATGAAAGACAAGTCCAAAAGGAATAGACAATTTCGGCTCAGCACCTGTGGCTCAATCAGCTAAGGCGCCAGCCAGGTACACCTAAGGTGGTGGGTTCGAATCCCCAGCCCGGGCCGCCAAATAACAATCATGGCTGCAACCAAAAAATGGCTGGGCGTTGTGGTGGGCGCCTGTGGTCCCAGCTACTCGGGAGGCAGAGGCAGGAGACTCGCTTGAGCCCAGGAGTTGGAGGTTGCTGTGAGCTGTGATGCCATGGCACTCTACCCAGGGGGATAGCTTGAGGCTCCGTCTCAAAAAAAAAAAAAGGAATAGGCAATTTCCACTGCCTTCTCTCTCATTTATCCTCAAACCTGGTCTAGTTTCACCTATAAAATTATCTTACTGCTTATAGACACACTCTTTTTTTTTTTGAGACGGAGCCTCAAGCTATCCCCCTGGGTAGAGTGCCATGGCATCACAGCTCACAGCAACCTCCAACTCCTGGGCTCAAGCGAGTCTCCTGCCTCCGCCTCCCGAGTAGCTGGGACCACAGGCGCCCGCCACAACGCCCGGCCATTTCTTGGTTGCAGCCATCATTGTTGTTTGGTGGGCCCGGGCTGGGGATTCGAACCCACCACCTTAGGTGTACGTGGCTGGCGCCTTAGCTGATTAAGCCACAGGTGCCGAGCCTAGACACACTCTTAAATGAGATATAATGTGGAGGAAAGAAAAGATTAATTTCTTTCTTTTTTTTTTTTTTTTTTTGAGACAGAGTCTCAAGCTATCCCCCTGGGTAGAGTGCTATGGCATCACAGCTCATAGCAACCTCCAACTCCTGGGCTCAAGCAAGTCTCCTGCCTCCGCCTCCCGAGTAGCTGGGACCACAGGTGCCCACCACAACGCCCGGCCATTTTTTGGTTGCAGCCATCATTGTTGTTTGGCGG
>CAUYQV010018319.1:0-13209 GCA_963574575.1 Galagoides demidoff
GGCGCCTGTGGTCCCAGCAACTTGGGAGGCAGAGGCAGGAGACTCGCTTGAGCCCAGGAGTTGGAGGTTGCTATGAGCTGTGATGCCATGGCACTCTACCCAGGGGGATAGCTTGAGGCTCCGTCTCAAAAAACAAACAAAAAAAAAGATAAGGCCTTCATGCAAGATTAACACCTTTTGTGGAAGGCAGTAATTCTAAAATCCGTCTCGGACACAGCATCAAGAAAGATGACTTTCCTCACCTCTCTCATGCCCTCTCACATTCCAACTACATTAATAAAAGTCCCTTGAAGCTATGTGTGTGTGTGGGGGTGCTGACTTCTGGTCAGACTCCCTTCTCCTCCTTTAAAATAAAGCCTATCCTTAATCCCTGGACTGTCCTCCTTTCCTTCTCGCAGACCCTGGCCAGACTCTATCCCTAAACCTCTCAGTCACACCAACGAAACAGAATAAGGGGTATAGGAACAGTCCCAGCAGAGGCTGACACCCAATCAATGACAGCTGGCACAACAGATGAGTAGGAGGAAAGGGAGCTATTCAGTAAATGGCACTGGGTTATTGAGTTAGGGGGAAAAAATAGGGTCCTACCTTATACCATACGTCCAAATCAATTCCACATGGATTAGAGACTTAAATGTGAAAGGCAAACTTCACAACTTCTAGAAGAATATATAGGACAATATGTTTATAACCTCAGGGAGGAAAGAATATATTAAATAAAAACATTTAAAGTATAAACCATAAAGGAAAGGAATGATATATTTGATGGCATTAACATTAAAAATATACATCAAAGAGATGATAAACAAAGTGAGAAGCCACTCCGCAAATAAGATACTTTCCACACATATACCAAAGCATTAGATGCCAGAATATTTTCATCTCTAAAAATCAATAAGAAAAAAAAAGGGACAATTCAATAGGAAAAAAATAGCAAACAATGGAAACATTTCACAGAGAGAAACACAAGAGGCCAATAAACTCGTTAAATGCAAATTGAAATTAAAGTGAAGCACCATTTTATTTTTACCAGATTGGCAAAAAAGTTAATAAGCTGGCCATATAAATGTTGGCAAGGATGTGGAACAATGGGAACACCTCCATACGGCTGTTGAACATATAAATTGATGCAACCATTTGGAGAGCCAATTATACATCATTTAGTACAGTTATTTTCCACTGGGGTGGGTTTTGCCCCCCAGAGCACTTTTGGCAATGCTTGGGGTTTCAAAACTGTTTGTGAGCATTTTTTCATGTGTTTTTTGGCCCTTAGCCTATGTTCCTTTGAAAAGTTTTTGTTCATGTCTTTTGCCCACGTTTTAAAGGGGTTAATGTTTTTCTTACTGACTTGCTTGAGATCTTTGTGGAATGTGGTTATCAGCCCTGTATCAAATGTATAGCACGCAAATATCTTCTCCCATTCTCTGGGCTACTTTATTGATTGTGTCCTTGGCTGTGCAGAAACTTTTTAATTTAATCAGGTTCCACTTGTTTATTTTTGTGCTTGAAAAAATGTTCAACAGCTCTAATAACTGGGCAAATGCACATGAAAACCACAAATCACCTAACTCCAGTGAGAATGGCTCTTATCAAAAGGACCCAACAGCACAAGTATGGGTGTGGATGCAGAGAAAGGAACACTTGTACACTGTTGTTGGGACTGCAAACTAGTACAACCTCTATGGAAAGTTGTACGGAGGAACCTCAAAGAACTTAAAGTAGACCTTCCACTTAATCCAGCAATCCCACTCCTCGGTATATACCCAAAGGGAAAAAAAGGTCATTTTATAAAAAAGACACCAGTGATCAAACGTTTAGAGCAGCATCATTCACAATCCCAAAGACACAGAAACAACCCAAGTGCCCATCAATACACGAATGGATTAATAAAATGTGGTATACGTATACTGTGGAGTATTACGCAGCCATAAAAAATGGTGATCTAGTATCTTTTGTGACACCTGGATGGAACTGGAAACCATTCTCCTAAGTGAAACATAAGCATGGAGAAACAAACACAATTACTCGAAATGCCAGACTGGAACTAAGCAATCAACACTTAACAAATCCCAATGAAAATGAAGCTTGGGGCAGGGAAGAAGTAGGGGTTGGGTAAATTCACCCCGACTGGGTACAGTGTACACTATCTGGGTGAAGGGCACACTTACTCTGATTCAATCCGTGCAAAAACGAAGTATGTAAACAAAAGGTGTAGCCCCTAACATTCCGAAATGAAAAGCAAAAAATAAAATGTGTTTGTGTCAGTGGTAGAAAGAGGAGTGTTAGTAGCCTCTAGCCCAGAATGCTGCTACATATCAGGTGACTGGTACCCCCAGGAGTTTGCAGTCCTAAATGCTCACGTGTGCCGGAAGAATGTCCGAGAATCCCTCAAGATAAACACACAAGAAAGAATTCAAATATCCTCCCACAGACGATCACATAAGTTAATGGAGGCCTGGCCATACAGCGGAATGTTCCCATACAGAGGGTTCCCAAAAACATACACACCTTTTAAGGAAGGAAAAATCTATATTAAATTTTCAATACTCAAGTCACATTTGACTTCTGCAATTACAAGAGATGCTCAACATGACTTGTCTTCATCTTTTGTTATCGGTATCTATAGAGTATTGTAATTTTAGTATAGCTTTTTCCTTTCTTAAAATGTGTATGCATTTTTGGCACGGCACCCTCTGTATTTTTTCAACTTTAAAGTGCCATTGACTAAGGTATATCATGAATTTATGAACCACTAAGAAAGAAAGAAAGAGGCTGCCAATTAACTTAGAGCACAGTGCTTTCTCATACTTAAAATTCTTTTTTTTTTTTTTTTTTTTAGAGACAGAGTCTCACTTTGTTGCCCTCGGTAGAGTGCCACGGCGTCACAGCTCACAGCAACCTCTAGCTCTTGGGCTTAGGCGATTCTCTTGCCTCAGCCTCCTGAGTAGCTGGGACTGCAGGCCCTGCCACACTGCCTGGCTATTTTTTGGTTGCAGTTTGGCCGTGGCTGGGTTCAAACCCACCACCCTTGGTATATGGGGCTGATGCCCTACTCACTGAGTCACAGGTGCCGCCCTAAAATTCTTAACTTGTGTTTTTTTTTAAATATCTTTTTGATTTCTTTACACATATTTTCCCACCTATCCTATGCCCTCTGTTGTCAGCCTGTCTACACAGAGAGTGTTACAGAGTTATTTGCTTTAACGTTAAGACATAGAGTAATAATTTGGAAGGCCTTTTAAATTCCAATGAAATGAACCTCATATAAGATCAACAATAAAGTGATGACGCTATGAAGAGCCACGCCCATGGGCAGGCGATGGCAGCTATGGCCCGACCCTGCCAAGCAGACCACACTGTGAGGTGCTGTAGATCGCAACTCACAGTTCTATTTCAGAGATGCTACAATACTCACATAGACCTGGATGAATCTCAGAAACGGAACATTCAGGGAATAAAAGCTGCTGCAGAATATGTGAAGTATGATCTCATTTTACTGAAGTTCAGACACAGGGGAAGTAAACTGAATGCTGTTCAGAGCACATGCGGGTGAGTAGCCCACAGAGAAAAGCAAGACTAGTAACACAAACCTGGGATGGAACCCGTCTGGGAGAAAGTGAAGGGAAAGGCAATTAGGAGAAGCCCATCCATACCTTCTAGGAGCTTGTCATGGTCTATTTCTCAAGTTCAAGTTCAGTGCTGAGCAAACAGGTGTTTATTTTATCAGGGCTGGGATTACAATGAAGCAAGTGGGGAAAGAGCCCTGGCATAAAATTCAAAGGAGTGCCTTAAAAAACTCAGGTATTGAGCTAAAAATATTTTACTGTGACCGTTTAAAAAAATCAAAACAAATGTCAAAAAAAGAACCTATGATCAACAGAGTATCAGACTTTTTTTTTAAGAGCATGGGTCTCACTGTTGCCCAGGCTACACTCCTGGGTTCAAACAATCCTTCTGCCTCAACCCTCCAAGCAGCTGAGACCACACGTGCCACTGCGCCCAGTCTTTATGTAGAGACAGCACTGCACCCACATAACGGTGTTTCACTCACTCCTTCCTGCTCTTGATCTGGTTCAGCGAAACATATACGTGCATATATAAACACTATTTTTATTTGTAATACTTCTAAATATATTTTACAGAAAGGGAAAAATCGATGCAAAGAACAGTCAAAATAATATTGGGGGTAGGAGATCTCCCCTGCAGTAGCCTCCTTCCTAATGAGAGAAACGAACCCTTCAGATTTATCAGTTAATACCAGTAAGCAGCCCTGGGCGTGGTGGCTCATGCCTGTAATCCTGGCATTTTGGGAGGCCAAGGCAGGAGGATCAAAACCAGCCTGGGCAATATAGCAAGATACCATCTCTAAAAAGAAAAAAAAAAACACAGAAAAATTAGCTGGACATGGTGAGTCACTCCTGTAGTCCCAGCTACTCAGGAGGCAGGAGCAGAAGAATCACTTGAGGAGTTTGAGGTCACAGTGAGCTATGACAATGCCACAGCACTCTAACCTGGGCAAGAGAGTGAGCCTCTGTTCTGTGCCCCTCCCCCCCAATTACCAGAAATATCAAGGGATGTTTCCTACTGCAAACCCTAAACAGATGGATGGGAGGGGGCTTCACTCCAGCCTCTGCCAGCCTGACTTAGGACCCTTCTCCACCATCCAGTGGGATAGTACTGGGCACCTTACGAGCCACTTTTCCATCTATTGTTAATGAGTTTAATTTCTCATCCTGCTGCAGGGAACATGGAAGAATCCTCATTTTCCAGATGGGGAAACTGAGTCTCAGAGAGGTTGACTAACCTTCCCAACATTGCACAGCAGGGGATGGCAGTGCCCAGAACTGGGGACGTGAGAATCCATTGAATACTTATTCCATCATAGGCCAACTGACACATGGCCTTTCTGAATCAAGACATACTTCACTTAATTTACTACTAATCAGAAAGGGGGGAGGGGTGCAGGAGGCAGCAAGGTGGGTTTCTGAGGAAAGCTCTTGTAACTAGGAAAATAGCTTAATCCTAAGAGCCCGTTGCCACAGTGTTGCAGGCAGTAGAGTCTCCCATGTGTCTGAGGTTAGGCAGTGACAGCTGTGTCTAATAGGACCCCCGTGGACTTCACATTGAGATTCCTTTCCACAGCAAACAGCCACCCAGAGAGCCACGGGCCATTTGGGGAAGCAGCATTTAACTCTTTATGGTCACTAGGGGGCCATGTGGGAGGCGATCACTTGAACACATTGATTGATGAGCAATTTCACAGCTGAGAAGAGCTCATGTCACTTTCCCCCCAAAGCACCCCGTTTACTCCCAGACTGATTACACAGTAGCTGGGAAGCTGCCTCATTAGCATACCACTTGCATAACTCAGAGTAGAAGACTGTACCCCTCAAGGACACCCAGTTAGTCTCCCAGGGGGCCGTAACAAAGCATCACAAACTAGAAGGCTTCATCTGAGCAACAGAAAGTCCTCTCTCAGCGCTGGAGGCTAGATGTTTTTACCATTCAAGGTGTCAGCATGGTCGCTCCCTCTAAGAATCCTACTGTGCCTCTTCCTAGTTTCTGGTGGTGGCTGTCCTTGGCATTCTTTGGTTCTGCCTTCCTTGTCCCTTGGCCTCCTCCCTGTGTGTCTCTGTGTCCAAATTCCCTTCTTATGAGGACACCAGTCATATTGGCTTAAGGGCCCACCCTACTTCAGTATGACCTTGTCTTCACTCGAGTAATTACATCCTGCAATGATCCTGTCATTCCAAGGTACTGGGGGTTAGGACTTCAGCGTATCTTTTTAAAGGGCAGGGCAGAGCACAACTTAGGCCGTAAGAGACTCACCTGTCCGGTAGCAAAAGTCCCCCTTGAAAAGCAACAGAAATAGCACAGGCCATTCAGCACTGGGGCTGAGGCTGAAAAGCTTTTCTCAGCTGTGAGATTAAAGCCAGGACAGAAAACTAAAATCCAGACCCCCCCACCTCCATGTTCACCTAACCAGTCCCACTCCAGTTCTCTCTCCCCCCATTGGCAGCCACAGACCTCTGGTGTCCCTGAAACCTGCCAGACTCAGCACAGGCTGTTCCTTCCGTCTTAAGCGCACTTCCATCCTGGTCCCATTTGTCACCTGGCTAACATAACCCCCCTTCAAGTCTTGGCATGAACGGCAGCCTGGCTGTTCCACGAGGATGGAGCTCTTGGAAGTCTATTCATCCCTGCATCCTTGATACCCATCACAGGGAGGAGACACTCAAGTGATATTTTTGGTTGTATAGACAGATACAGGAAAGTCTCTTGAAGAGACCAGCTTGGAAGCTGTACTAGAGGAAAAGCCATAGATCTAAATAGTTCTGAGGCTTTCTTCGAGGTTGCCTGAGCCAAATTTGTAGCATAAGGAAAAGTAGAAAAGTGCTCTGGACCTCAAGACCGGCATATCCAACCTTGAATCTTTTCTCTGTCTTGATGAGTCTAGGAAAGCCATTCCACCTATGTAGACCATGTCCCCATTTACAAAACGAGAAAATCAGCAGACCCACCCCTGACCCCTTCACAGCCTTTATGTCATAGTGTGGTTTGGGTGGACCTTTTTAGTTTACCAACGACATGCTGCAATTAGAAATCAAGAGTTTGGGAAAAATACTTTCCCTCCTAGGGCCTTAGGTTTCCCATTCATAACACTCAAAGAAATTTATAGGAGAGTAGTTTCCAAATTGAGTTTCAAGGACTTGTCTCAAGGGCCACCATTCTTGGGGGACAGAAGGAAGAGGATGGGACATCAGCCCCCATGAAATCCAGAACAACCCCACCTTTATCTGCTTATTCGCATAACTGGAGTTTTATATAAGATTCTTTCCAAAGAGAAGTTTTATTGTTAAATAATGAGAAGGAAAAATTCCAATCTAGAGAAATAAATTCCAATGTAGATTTTATGCACCAAAAAAAATTAATAGAGGATTCCTAGACTTAGGAACTTTTCTCCCAAGTAAGGACACTGAATAAAAAATACAACAATTGCCAATTACTATCATTTCATTTTCCAAAACAAAAAGGGCATATAACACAGAAAAAAGCACACGGGTAAGACCTGAAACTAAAGAGCACTAACAGAGCTTATGGAAATATTCTGTCATCATTATTTTCTCAGGAGGGTGGCAGCTGGTGACAAACATCAACATGCCCTGACCTGGTCCCCTGACTGGTCTCTGTGTCCTAATTCTATAGGTGCTAAATACCTCAATTCTGGGCCCAGCCTCACAAAACTGGATCAGCAGGTAGGAGATAGGGCAGCGATTCAGAGGCGATTAGCCCCTGAAACCAGCAGAGAACTGTTAGGGCCTCCTCTCACTCTAAGTCTTGGGTATGAAGGTCAATGATTTTATTTGTGACCCTACCATAGAATGTCTGCCTTTGTAGGTCTCCCCTAAGCATCTGTTGAATGAACAATCCGTGGGTGGGAGGTGGCAGGTGTTCTGGCTCCCTGGACAGCTCTGACCCATAGTCCGTCTGTCCTCCACTCCAGGAGGTGCGGTTGTGTCTGTAGTTCGAGCCTGCCTGCTCGCCTGCTTCTTTCACCTCCACAAACATGGATTCAGGGGTCTGAGCAGCCGTTTTGGTGTTAGCTGGGCTGAAGATGCAGCAAGAGGACTGGGTAATCTGACCATGGTCAGTGTGTTAGTGAGCAGGACCAGCACTGGTGACTTACGGCCCAGCAAGGTCTCTGCACCTGTAAACCACACGGGTCACATCACAGTCCAAAACCCTGTCTTCTAGTTTTTTCTTCCTAGGGCTTATAAATGGTTAGAGATGGAGAAAAAGTTTGCAGCTCCTTCACTGAAGTGCCAGGGATTCAAATAATCCTACAGGAGTTTATCTCCACCTGTCCAGGACAGTTTCTGAACACGCTGGCTACTCCAGCTAAATCAGTGCTTCTTGACCTTGGCTGCACATTGCAGTCACCTAGGGAACCTTAAAAAGCACTGACCCCTAGGCCCTGTCCTCTAGGGGTTCTGATGTCATTGGACTGGGGTACAACCTGGGCGGGGGGGGGGGGTGTCTATGTTTTACTCAGGTGATTTCAATGTTTAACAACAGCTGGAATCTACTGGGCTAGACACACCAGGTGTTGATTTCTTGTCTCATGATCAAGTTAAGCCCCATAGTGAAGGGGGGAAGGAGGGATTCCTAATACCCTCTGAAAGTAAGAGTCTCAAATGAGAAGAAAAGGAATACTCATCACATAGATTTATGCCCCTCTTTGAATTAATAATCATTCATATTTCCCCCTGGCTGCTCAATGAGGGGAGGAACAATTGAGAACGTGATCGCAGGTGGTCAACCCACAGACCAGCCAATATTGATCTTTACAGGCGGCAGTTGCCCTTGTGTGCTCAGCGTTCTTATTCTGGTAGTTACATCAGCATGGTGTTCCTTGGAAATCCACTTCCCTTGATTGCAAGCCAGTTAGTTCAGTGGGGTTGACTCATCCTGTGGCTTCAGGAAAGGCCCAGTAACTTGGGCCACATAATTTATTCCAATCTAACTGGTTAGAGTGATCAATTCAGTTTAAACATGCATGTTTCCATCCATCTAATCAGAGATAATACTGGGAATCTTTTTTTTTTTTTTTCTGATGCATTTAGAGCTGTGAAGTTGGAAGTTCGGAGAAGCCAAGGGCCATCGTGAAGGAGAAGCCTTACTGAGAATAAAACCCACAAGGAGGAAAACAGGGTTGTAGGATGAAGAAAGAGAAAGAACATGTGCAGATGACACCAAGATCCTGGATCCAGCCATTCCTGAAGCTCTTATTCTGTGACTAGATTTTCAGCACATGAACCAGCACTTGTATTTGCTGAAGGGAGTATGTGGTAAATCTCTGTTACTTGTACCACAAGAAATCTTGACAAATGCAATTTTGGAGATCTCTGAGCCAGACACCCCTCTTTTGATTATGATCTCCACTCCTCTGTCAAGGTTATTCCCCCAAAGAGAGAAAAGTTGGCTCAAAAATTGTCTCTCTCCTCTACCCCAACCATCCACCTGCTTTCAGAGTTAACACCTATACAGAGGTCATATTGTCCTCAGGCAAACCTCAATTTCACAATCCGCTTTCCCACTCAAAGTTTCTCAAAGCAGAATCTCAGATTGTTTGGAAAAAGTTGTCACGGGGCAGGCAGTCACCTCAGTGTGGCTGAGCTGAACCAGGGCATGGTGGCCCCTGACAGAAGAAATAGGGCCTTGGACAGATGCCTTGACTTCTCAGGAGGGATGAGCATAAATGGCCTCATTAAATAAACTGGGTTGAAAAGCATCATGAAAAGCACACTGCCTTGGTTCTGCTTGCAATTCCAAATCCAGCACTAAAAACAATCTATCTCTTGGAACGTGTGTGTGTGTGTGTGTGTATGCACAGCTGTCCCTTGGTACCAGTAGGGGATTGATTTCAGCCCCTCACCCCAGTAGCAAAAATCGAAACTGTTCAACTCCCTGATATAAAATGGCATAGTATTGACATATAAGCTACTCATACCCTTCCACGTACTTTAAGTCAACTCTAGATTACTTACGCTACCAAGTGTAATGTAAATGTTATGGATATAGTTGCTGTACTGCATCATTTAGGAAGCATGACCCCCAATGTCTGTATATGTTCAGTATAGATACAACCATTCATTTTTTTCCCATGAATATTTTGGTTAAATCCACAGATGTGGAATCCATGAGTTTGAAGGGCTGACTGTATCATACATGAAGTAGAACCTGATAGTCAAACACCTCCCTACATTGACCACCTCCTTAAATTGACCTAATTTTCACAGACTGGATATGCACCACAGTATGTATCAGGCCTAGTTCCTTACGTGGACCACCTCTGTGTGTTGACCAGTTTGTTACCACACCTTGGGGCTATCAACTAACAGAAATCCTACTATTTAATGCATGTTCTAGTAACATGTGAATGACAATTGATGATACATATTACCTACTCACCTTTTACCTGGCACCATACTAGAAGCTTCCACTCTCTCTCTTAATCTTCATACCCCTCTGTGAGGGAGGTTCTATTATTCTCCTAACTTCCCAGATGAGAAGGGAAAGCTCAGAGATGTCCTTTGTCCAAGACCTCATGGCCCTCAGGGAGCAGAGCTAGGATGGGAAACCAGGTCTTGCTTAGCTCTGAGTCTGGACCTAAACCAGGGCTCAACCAAATCCTGTCCACCACATGTCTCGTAAATAAAGTTTTATTGGAACACACGTCCACCTATTTAATTCTGTGCATCTGTTTTGACACCACTTTAGAAGAGTTGCATTGCTGTGACAGAGGCTGCTGTCCTGCAAGCTGTTGGATATTTGGCCTTCAGCAAAAAAAGTAGCTGAGCACACCCAGCATTTTGCAGCTAATATAACATGGTTTGTGTGGTCCTCACGCCCGCTCTGTGAGTTTGGGAAGACTTACATCCTCATTAGCCCCATTGTATAGATGGGAAAATAGACAGGTGAGGTGACAGCCTGAGGTGGCCCTGCTTCTCAGAGAGAGCCAGTCTGAGAAGCACCCTTGTTCCTTCTACTGTGTCATGCTGACCCAGAGGGTCCTGATGAGCCCAGACCTGGGTGACTACAGAAAGAGCTGCTGCAGAAACCAAAACAACAGCAGCTTTTTAGGTGCTGGTGCCACTCACGGGGGGCTCCTGGCATTTCCAGAGAACGCTACAGCCAGAGGCTGCCTGGGAGGCTTGGGGAGACAGAAAATAATTACCCTGGCTGGAAGCAGGCCAGGGGTGCCAATTAACACCAAGGATCTGAGACCTCAGGTTTGTCGTGATGGGGTCAGCATTGAAGTTCTCCCAAAGGGGCATGCCAACCTGACCTCTGCCCTCGGCCTCCTCCTTCCTGCTCCCCAGCCTTTAGCACCCACTCCTGGCCTTTCTCCCAGAGACAGATGCCCTGGATTCCACCCCCCAGGTCCCCACCAGCTGCCATCTCCAAGTCTTCTTGTCAGCAGCAAGAGTTTTCAAGGAACACAGCACAGAAGGGCTGACGGTGCTCACCAGCCTGGGAAGGATGGGCAATTAGAGACAGCAGGGGCAGGAGAGGGAGAGAGAGACAGAGACGAGGGGCACTGCCACCAGAGGAAGACAGAGATGGAGAAAGCCACACAGAGAGAGCTCGAGGGGGAGCCAACAGAAAAAGAGAGACAGACATCAAGACGGATGTGACAGAGGAAAAGAGCAGGGGAGAGTAAACACAGGTGGGCAGAGAATGGAGGAGAGAAGGATGCAGGTGCTAGGTGTCTGCCCACACCCGCCGCTCTCACCGAGACTCCCAGCAGAGGGAAGACGCTTCAACAGGGGCCTCAAACAGTGCGGCATGTCTCCTGTGGGACATTCGCTGCTTTCATCCCCAGCCAAGAAGAATTTGGCCTGAGATGAAAAACCAGGTTCTCAGATCCCACCCAGCAGCTGACAGGGCCAAGGCATCAGAGCGAGGGTGTGTGCCAGCAACCAACACAGGCCTGGGCACTGTGGGCGGGGGTCATCGTGGCTATGACAAGTCCACCGGAGGCTGAGGAAGCAGCCTGTTATTTGGAGAAGGGCTCACCCTGTTCAAAATGAGTAACGGAGAGGTAAAATGCCCAGGGTATAAAACCAGAGTGGTTAAAGCTACATCCCAGCAGCACACATGCAGCCGGGGGGCAGCCTTTGCAGCATGTTAGTGATGGGGGGATCTGAAAAAGTGCCAAGAACACAGTTCTAAGAGTAAGGAGAAAGGCTGACTCCATTGTTTTTGACGAGAAAGGCTCCCGTTATAAGCATCAGCCAAGGACACACCACTTGTGGCTGGTCCCATGGTCACAAATTGGTGGCTCTCATACAAATGTCGCTTAAACTGTGATGGTTTCTTTAAAAAAATTTCTTTTAATCCATTGCCAACATTTTTTAAACTGTGGGATCACCCACAAAAATCTAGATCAGTGGTTTTCAACCTGTGAGTCGTGACCCCTTTGTAACAATGAAAATACATCGTGGCATTGGGAAGGTTGAAACCACTGATCTAGATGTATGGCTTTTCTCAGAAGGTTTGAATAATCTAGTGACACTTTTTATCCTTCCCACAAAAGAACAATTGGTTGGAACCAAGTGGTGGCCACCTTCTTTAGAGGCAGGGAAACCCTCCACTTTCCCATAGTCTTCAACCCTCCCTATTGCCTGACACCAAGGGTATCCTTCATCCCCAAAGAACCTTGAGGTCCATACATCAGGATTTATTGAATAATCATGATGTCTGTATGTTTTACATACTTCAGATGAAGTTATAATAACGAGTGAGTGTCCACTAGCCTCAGGAGAGAGGAATTCATGTGATGAGGGCAGAGGGAACAAGTTAAAACTGGAGAGTGGGCAGGGATCGGCTCACCCAGGGTCCTGTGAGTCGTGGTAAGGGTCTTGCTGTAGCTTATGAACAATGGGAGATTGTGTTTGAATCTTAATCTGATATTGGGAGTCAGATTCTCATTTTGGGAAGATCACATCAACGGATTGGCTTTGGGGCCAAAATGGATATGGAAAGATCCATTTGGAAACTATCCCATAATTTGGACCAGAGTATTTGTGATGGAGGAAGACATGGAAAAAAATGGATGGAAAGAGATCTACATCCCATGAGCCAAATCCGGCCCTCTGCTTGTTTTGATTAATAAAGTTTTATTGGAACACAGCCATACCCATTCATTTTAGTATTGTCTATGGATGCTTTCATTGGCAGAGTTGAGTAGTTGTGAGGAAGACTGTTTATTTCCAGTAAAACTGGAAATATTTACTATCTGGCCCATTATATTAATAGAAAAAGGTTGCCAACCTCTGATTTAGAAGGTTAATTCAATAAGACTTGAACTGATGGGGCAGTGCCTGTGGCTCAAAAGGGTAGGGCGCTGGCCCCATATGCCAGAGGTGGCGGGTTCAAACCCAGCCCTGGCCAAAAACTGCAAAAAAAAAAAAAGTAGCTATAAAAAATAAAATAATAATCCCCAGCCCGGGCCCGCCAAACAACAATGACGGCTGCAACCAAAAATGGCCGGGCATTGTGGCCGGCGCCTGTGGTCCCAGCTACTTGGGAGGCGGAGGCAGGAGACTCACTTGAGCCCAGGAGTTGGAGGTTGCTATGAGTTGTGATGCCATGGCACTCTACCCAGGGGGATAGCTTGAGGCTCCCTCTCAAAAAAAAAAAGAA
>CAUYQV010018321.1:0-32577 GCA_963574575.1 Galagoides demidoff
AAAAAAAAAAAAAATAGCTGGACATTGTGGCGGGCACTCAGGAGACTCACTTGAGCCCAGGAGTTGGAGGTTGCTGTGAGCTGTGATGCCACGGCACTCTACCCAGGGGGACAGCTTGAGGCTCTGTCCCCCCAAAAAATACAGTAATGTCTCAGGATATAAAATCAATGTCCACAAGTCAGTAGCCTTTGTATACGTCAGTAACAGCCAAGATGAGAGACTAATTAGGGACACAACTCCCTTCACCATAGTCTCAAAGAAAATGAAATACCTAGGAATATACCTAACAAAAGAGGTGAAAGACCTCTATAATGAAAACTATGAAAAAATGATTCTGCATTTTGTATGGAACCAGAAAAAAACCCATATAGCTAAGGCAATTCTTAGTAATATAAAGCAGGGTGCATCAGCATACCTGATTTTAGGCTATACTACAAGCCTGTAGTGGTCAAGACAGCATGGTACAGGCACAAAAATAGAGACATAGACATTTGGAATCGAATAGAAAACCAGGAAATGAAACTAACATCTTACAACCACCTAATCTTTGATAAACCAAACAAGAACATACACTGGGGGAAAGACTCCCTATTCAATAATTGGTGCTGGGAGAACTGGATATCCACATGTAAAAGACTGAAACTGGACCCACACTTCTCCCCACTCACAAAAATTGATTTAAGATAGAAAAAGGACTTAAATTTAAGGCATGAAATGATAAAAAATCCTCAAAAAAAATCATAGTAAAAACACTAGAGGATATCAGCCTGGGGAAAGACTTTATGAAGAAGACTGCCATAACAATTGCAATAATAACCAAAATAAACAAATGGGACTTAATTAAACTGAAAAGATTCTGTACAGCTAAGGAGACAACAACCAAAGCAAATAGACATCCTACACAATGGGAAAGGATATTTGCATATTTTGAATCAGACAAAAGCTTAATAACTAGAATATATAGAGAACTCAATCCACACAAAAAAAGCCAACAATCCCATATATCAATGGGGAAGAGAAATGAACAGAACCTTCTCTCAAGAAGACAGAGGAATGGCTAACAAACATATGGAAGAATGTTCATCATCCTTAATTATTAGAGAAATGCAAATCAAAACCACCCTGAGATATCATCTACCCCCACCGAGAATGGCCCAAATCACAAAATCTCAAAACTGCACATGCTAGCATGGATGTGGAGAAAAGGAAACAGTTTTACACTGCTTTTAAGACTGGAAACTAATATAATCTTTTTGGAAGGAAGGAAGGATGGAGAAACCTCAAATAACTCAAGCTAGACTTCCCATTTGATCCTGCAATCCCATTACTGGGTATCTATCCAGAAGGAAAAAAAAAACAAAAACCTTTTATCATAAGGACACTTGCACTAGACTTTATTGCAGCTCAATTTATAATCACCAAAATGTGGAAACAGCTAAATGCCCCCCAACCCAGGAATGGATTTATAAGCTGTGGTATATGTACCCCATGGAATACTATTCAGCCATTAAAAAATTGGAGAATTTATAGCATTCATATTAATCTGTATGACAGTGGAAC
Organism: Galagoides demidoff; assembly: GCA_963574575.1. Taxonomy (NCBI): domain Eukaryota; kingdom Metazoa; phylum Chordata; class Mammalia; order Primates; family Galagidae; genus Galagoides; species Galagoides demidoff. The sequence goes on from CAUYQV010018321.1 coordinate 1,561, forward strand.
ACATTAAAGCATCACAAGAATAGAGAAGCATGAATCCTATTTATTCAACTTTGATATGAGGACAATTAATGACAATTAATGGTGAGAAAAGGGGAAGCAGAGAGAGAGAAGGAGGGAGGGGGTGGGGTCTCAGTGTGTGACACATCTTGTACCCTCCATGGATCCCCAACGATAAAAAAAGAAATTTATATTAAGCAATAAATTGGATGGAGTACTTTTTACTTTACAAAGTAGTTAAAGTGTATTAAGTCATATGGAATAATGCTGCATGGTAGGAATATACAGAAGATTAATTATGTTGTAGGTGTGTCCTTCACCCACAGAGTGTGCAGTAGGCCTGCGCAAGGAAAACTTGTACTCTGTTTAATATACAGAGTGTCCATAAAGTTTATGTGTGATTTCAACTAGTTGTCTTAAATTGAAAATTGCACATGAACTTTATAGAAACCCTATACATTAGTTCATATGAAACACTAGGAAAATTACAACATACCAACAGAAAAATAGGCAATGGATATAAAATGCAGAAACATAAAAAGCCACTAGCAGTAGTAGTCAACAGAATGCAGATTGAAACAAAAGTAGATGTTTTTAACTATTAAATGAACTAAAATTTGTAGTGGTAATGTCTAGCATTCCCAGGGTACAGTGAAGCATGCTCTATCTTCAGTGTACAGTATATCACTTGTACGTGAGTATAGATAAACTTTTGATTAGCTCTTTAGCAATGTGTGTTAAAACTCACAGGTAGTGACACCCAATCTAAGTACAGGATTGGGATTTTTTGATATGAGCCGTTTTCTCTGGAGTTAGGGGGTACTTCATTGTGGTTTTGATTTGTATTTCCCTGAAGATTAGAGATGCTGAACATTTTTTGTGTGTGTATTTGTTGACCTTTAGACTATCTTCCTTTAAAAAGTTTCTGTTCATATCTTTGCCCACTTTTTAATGGGTTTTGTTTGATTTTTTTCCTGCTAATTTACTTGCATTCTTTGTAGGTTTCACTTATCAACCCTTTATCAGATATACAGCATTCAATTTTTTTTTTCCATTCTGTAGTTGGTCTGTTTTACTCTGTGTCCTTGGCTGTGAAGAAACTTTTTAATTTGATCAGGTCCCATTTGTTCATTTTTGTAGTTGCTGTGATTGTCATTGGGGTCTTCTTCATAAATTCTTTCCCTGGGCCTATTATCTATCAGAGTTTTTCCAGTACTTTCTTCTAGAATTCTTATAATTTCCTGCCTTATTAATTTTTGTAGTGGTAAGAGGTATGGATCCTGATTCAGTCTTTTACATGTGGCTATCTGGTTTTTCCAGCACCATTTATTAAATAGGGATTCTTTCCCCATGTGTGCCCTTGTCTGCTTTATCAAAGATCGGATGGAAGAATGAGGCTGGTTTCATCTGCGGGTTCTCAGTTCTGATCCATAGGTCTGTGTCTCTGTTTTTGTGCCAGTGCCATGGTGTTTTGATCTACAACATTGTAGCTATAGCTTAAAGTCTGATAAAGTGGTGGCTCCCAGTTTGTTCTTTTTTCATAATGTTGTGTTGCCTGTTCAGTGTCTTTTCTGGTTCCATATGAAACATAGAACTGTTTTTTCTAGATCTGTGAAAAATGACTTTGGAATTTTAATGGGGATTACAAATGGGTAATATATAGGTAGCATAGCCATTTTAACAATGTTGGTACTGCCAGTCCCTGAGCATGATATGTTTTTCCATCTGTTTATAATCTGTGTAATTTCTTTCCTCAGTGTTTCAGAGTTCTCCCTATAGAGGTCTTTCATCTCCTTGGTTAAATATATTCCTAGTTATTTTATTTTCTTTGTTGCTACTGTGAAAGGTATTGAGTCTTTCTTCGATTCTCAGCTTGACTGTGGTTGACATACATGAAAGATACTGATTCATATACATTGATGTTGAAACCTGAAACTTAGATAAATTTATTTATCAATTCCAGGAGTCTGTGGTTGAATCTTTCAGGTTTTCTAGGTATAAGATCATATTGTCCACAAAGAGCGCTAGTTTGATGTCTTCTTCCCTCCTCATTTGGACCCCTTTGATTTCCTTCTCTTGCCTGATTCCCCTGGGGAGGACTTCTCGCACTGTGGTGAAGTGGGCAGCCTCATCTGGTTTCACTTCTAAGCAGGAAAGCTTTAAATTTTTCCCCATTCAATATGATGTTGACTGTAGGTTTGCTGTATATGTCTTTTCTAATTTTGAAATATGTCCTATCTATACCAATTTTATTGCGTGTTCTCATCATGATATGGTGCTAAATTTTCTCCAGTGCTTTTTCTGCACCTTTTTGCATCTTTGTGGTGAAGCCAGTATTACCTTGATACCGAAGCCAAGAAAGGATACAATTTAAAAACTAAAAAAAAAAAAAAAAAAAAAAGTAGAGACCAATATCCCTTATGAATATAGATTCACACATTTTCAATAAAATCTTAGTAAACCCACAAAAGAGTAATTCACCTTGCCAAAGTGGCCCGCATCCCTGAGATGTAAGGAAGGTCCTTTTTTTTTTTTAAGTCTTTCTCAGGTATTTTACTTTTTATGTATATAATATTCTTAGTAAGACTCCTCATGCATCTGTATGGCACATATATAAATTTAAAGATTAAGGATTTTCATGGTTTTCAAGGAGTTCTGTACTTTTCTCAGCAATGAAGGAAGGAAAGTGCACCCTAGCTATGTGGCAGGAGGAAAAATTTATAAAAAGTCAAAGAATAAAGTATTCCTTTTGCTCTCATTTATTTGCTATAATGAAGACATTACTGGTTTAAATTCATATGAATTATCTAGATTCATGTAAAATAGTTGTGTGGCAAAATTTGTTGTGTGGTTAGAAAAATATCTCTTAAAGAAAACTACTTTGTTTTTAATGTTTTCCAGTAAGCCAAAATTTGAACATAAATTCATTATGCTTTTCCCTTTCCCCTCAGAATCTTGATTATACTAGGTTACTTGTACCTAAAAATGAGGTAAAATGGAGGTAAATTTTAATATTTAAATATTGGGAGGTTTTCCATTATCCTAGTTGATGTGTAGTCTCTAAAGGATTTCAAAATGGCTAATAACATTACTTTTTTGAGATTGAGTAGTAGAGAGACTCATTTTTAAACAGAGGAGAGAGACATAATAGAGCTCCTGTCTTCTTAATAGTAAAATACCTAAGCAAGTGAATTAATTTGCTTAAAAATTTAATCATTCTCTGGATGTTTAGCTTCTAGGTATATTGGGCTTCATTTTCAAAGCCAGAAATGGGAATTAAAAAGCACAATGGGCTTGGAGATTTGGCTTAAGTAAAGGAGATTTTAGGTTGGTTAAGACAAGGTTCACACTGTTTATTATTTACGGCTCTGAAACTTTTCAGTTGATATTCATATGTTTATTAATTCATTTCACAAATATGTGTTGAGTGCCTTCTAATTGCCTGGTACTGAGTCTCTGCTGGTGAAAATAGAAGTATTATGGGACATTATGGCTCATTACAGCTTAAGCTGTCTGTGAATTCATTCTTGGTTAGTATCTTTTGTTAGTCTATAGTTCATTTTCCTTTATGAAGGAAATACTTAATAACCACTTAAGTATTTGATTTTGTCCCTTTTCTACATGTTTATCCCATCAGCATTTTAATGTAAGCAATATGCATTTTTAAACATTGTGTTTAAACTCTACAAAACTAAATCTACAAAAGCTGTCACCCACAATTGTGAAATACTAAAATAATGATATTTCAGAACAAATTTTATCTACTCTGGTCATTTTCCCTATTAACTGTACTTATTCTGTTTCAGAATATTAAATCATCAGTAAAGATTTCTTGTTTAATTTCTTTCTCACAAATGCACCTAAATTCTGAATCTTATTTTTGCGTTATACTTAAAGGAAGTAATAAATGTAAATCACCTGTTAATAGAGTTACTAGATTGTACTCATCTTTGTTTCCTTATGTATACCGTATTTTTATGTGTTATTTGCAGGCTACGGTAACATTTCAGTTTCAGTTTGGAAGTGTTCGTATGACCTAGCTTATAGAAAAGGCTTTGTGAGCATTTACATTCGATTCCTTAGAAAAATGCTAATTTGAAGTGGTATTACAGATCCTATAAATTGATTTCTTACCATTATTTCCCTAAATGATGGTTATCTAGGCTTTTTGAATTAGAGACTTTACAATTACATGTGGGTTGGTTTATTTTTGCAGAGCATACTTACCATTATTATCTCTCTACCTGACTGTAGTAGACTTTTTAAAACTACTTATCCTGACTTGGCTGATTAATTTCAAACCTGGGAAAACTTTGATATTCTCCCCTGGAAAAATTCCATTTTATTTTGAGCTATGAAACAAGGAGGCAGAAATATTAGTAGTGTTTTAGAGGTCATTCTTGCAATGTGGGAAGAGTGGACTGTTAATTCTTTTTTTGTTTAATACAATTAAATATCAAATTAGCTTTTCCTTCTGCTGCCATGTCATACTTGTAGCTCACATTGATCTTGTATAGATTCGTGTTTTATGATTCCTCATTGTTTCTGTCTTTCTCGTTTCATACCCTTATGGACCCTTGCTTAGCTTATGTTAGAATTTTATGTTTTTCAGTTGTAATTTTATCCTACTTATTAATTTTATTCGGTTACAATATTTAAGACTTTTGTTTTTTCTTTTCTTTTTTTATCTAGGACATTAATGTCAACTTCGTGTCATCTGCCTAGTTTATAAAAACATATAATGTTAATATGTTGTTATGTAGGTTGGATGATAATGGCAAAGAGGATAAAGAATAAAATGTTGTGGCATATTTAACACAATTTTAATATGCTGCTTTTTGAAATGATAACTCAAACTATGGTTCAGATTATATATTTCTGAAGTTTTGTATTTATACTTAAATAATGATATTCAATAACATTATATACTTAGCAGGTTTTAATAAAAATTAAATATTATATTTGCCTGTTTCATGAAAGTAAAATAGAAGTAGTTCCTTGAATGTTAAGAACTTACACTTTAAAATTTTTATAGCTTTGACTGTTAAAACTGCCTTTTTATTTTACACAGGATGATAGCAAACAGGCACAGTTCTTGGCTCTGGCTGTTGTTTACTTCATTTCTGTTCTGATGGTTTCCAAGTATCGTGACATATTAGAACCCCAGCGAGAAACTGTAAGAACTGGAAGCCAACCAGGTAGAAACATCAGACAAGAAATAAATTCGCCAACAAGTACAGGTACTTCATTATCGTTAATTATTTGAATTTTCACCATCGCTTATCTCCTTTTTCACTTTTACATCCAGATTTAAACTGGACCTAATATTTGTGCATAGTTGGTATATAAAAGCTAATATTATGTAATTCCACAAAGATGTCTGAGTAATATTTCTATAATTTTGTTATATTCTCATTTTATCAGTGCAGCTTTGCTTCTATGTTTCTCATTTATTGATAAAAATAATTTATGTCATTATTTAATATGCAAGTAACTCATATACAGAGGATGCAAAAAATGTAGACACATTTTAAGAAAGGAACAATCTGTTTTCAGTTTGTGATACTCAAGTCACAATTGATTTCTGCAGTGACAAAAGGTGCTCCATTAACTTGTACTCATCTCTTGTTTTCAGTATATATTGAATGTTATGATGTTAATACAGATTTTTCCTTTCTTAAAATGTGTCTACATTTTTTGCATCCTCTGTACTATTAAATATATTTATTTTCTACTTTTTATAAACATGGAAATAAAAAGATTATAGAGTTGTTCAATACCAAGAATAAGCCAAAATATAAATCTTTATAGCCGAACTCAAAATAACATTTTTCTGTTTTTTTTTGCTGTGTACAGTTATTTCAGTGTCTAAATATTCTATCAATGATTTATAATAAGTAAACATACACTCTAAATTTTATACCAAAGTGGCTAAGACTGAAACCGAGGACCTGTGGAAGATAAACGTCACAGACAACAGGGAAGCTCTTGGGCCCTGTTGCCTTTCTCATTTGCATAAGACACGTCGCAGGCGGTTTTGCATTATCATTTTTGCCTACTCTGCTTGGACACCATCAACACATTTTCTGGCAACTAACATTTTAATAACATGGGACATCTTCTTCATTGCTTTTCTTGCCAGGATTTTAGATCAAGATTGTTTCTATGTTGCTCATAGTGTAACCTTTATAACCTAATGGTTATTTCATATACCACTGAATTAATTTGCAGTTGAAATTTTTTCCCCTGAGTAAATATAGTACTCTATAAATAAAATGGATATTTTAAAAGTGAGTAGAAATTAGTGGTCAAACCTCTGCATCCTGTTTTCCATAAGCTTAACATGCCTCATTTACCTGTTATTGCTGTTGTAGAGAAATGGATTATGACTTAGCTATAGTATTTTGCTGTTGCATGTTATACTTGCTTCTAACACATAAACATGAGATTATTTCATTATTGTCTATTTTCACTTTTAGTTTTACTTTTCAAAATACATATCACCCTACCATTCCAGTTCATACTGTTTTGTCATTTAAAACACTAAGACTTTATCACCCTAACTCTTTCTCTTCATTTTAATGTATTTATATCCATTCTACATGTACAAAATAAGGAATAGTATTGTGAACCTTGTAGTTCTGATTTTCTGTAGTTGTGTATTTGTATGCTTCTATATATGTTGCCAAAAATTATTCTATTTAACAATTATGTTGTTTCCTTTCTCTTAACATGTGACCTCTTTCCTTCCTTCCGAGATGCATTCTTTATTGCTAGTACTGTTTGCATGTTGCAATAATATAGAATTGTCACGGACCATGTTGCAGTTGTTACATGCTGGCTCAAATCTGATTCCATGATTTTCTCCACAGTTGTGGTCATACCATCTATCCCTCATCCAAGTTTGAACCATGGATTCCTTGCCAAGTTAATTCCTGAGCAGAGCTTTGCCCATTCATTTTACAAAGGTAATAATGACCTCATCTCCTGACCTGTTTGGGTATTCTTATTTCTTGAGCTGTTATAAAATAAATATTCATGATGAAATTGTTTACAAACAAGCATACACCTCAGGTTTCATGGAGATACATACGATAAGTTTATACTTATGCCTGGCTAGTGAGAGCATAAAATTACATTTGTAATTCATTACATTTTGTACCATCTGTAAATTAAGAATACCTAATTATGTGTATATTAATATGCACAGTGTTAGCACTACTAGAGATCACAAAAGAGTAATAACTTAGTTGTAGAACTAAATTCACCTAAAATGAAGGCTACTCTAGACTTATGAGGAAAAGCTTAAAACCTGCCTGAAAAACATTATAAGCTGATCTGTAAATTATTTAACTTTTGGTCAGAACAAAATCTCAACACTCTTTTGAAGGATTGCAAAAAATACCTCACCAAAAAACATAAATGTTAAAATTTAGTAAAAAATTAGTAAAAACTTACTAAATTTAGTAAAAAATTACTAAACATGCAAAGAAGCATAAAAATGTGATGCATAAGTAGAACAAAATGCATCATAGAATCAGATTCAAAAATAGTAGACATGGCACAGTTGTCAGATAAGAAAATAAAATAATCATTATGTTCTTTAATTTTAAGGAAAAAGTGACCATAATGAGAAAAATGGAAGTTACAGAAAAAAAGAACCAAATGAAAATATTAACTATGAAAAATACACTAACCAGATTGATAGTATCTCTGGATAGGATTAACATGAAATTAGTGACTGCAAAACAAAGGATTGTAATAGGTACAATTCTGTGATAGCCCCCAAATATTCCAGTGTGCATACCTTGCAAAATTCTTAGGATCATAAATATGATGGATTTTATGTCTGTGATTAAGTAATGTTATGTCGCAGTTGCTTTAGTGAAAGTTGTTATCCAGGTGAACCTGACCTAGTCACATGAGTTCTAAAAACAGAATGTTTTCTCAACTAGTTGCAGAATAGCAAGTCAGAGAGACTTGAAATTGTAAAAAAGATTTGACATGAAAGAGGGCCTTTATTGCTGAGACAGAAGTGACCGTAAAAGACCTGAGAACTCCCTGTAGGAGCTAAGAACACTCCCTGGCTACAGCCAGCTAGAACATGGGGACCTGTGGTCTTACAACAAGGAACTAAATTTTACCAATAACCAAAATGAGTTTGGAAGAGGACCCTGAGCTCTAGATGATACACTAATTCAGTGTATTTTTTAAGTAGCTAATAATATGGAGCAGCTTTTGGAATAAATAAAACTAGCTAGTACTTTTTGTTAAAAATTGATGAAGGCACACATATTATTTTTTATAAATGTGCAATCCTTAGATGACATAGTAAGATGAAAGAAAAAAATCTTTTCATTTTTTCCCACTTTTATTGCTCATTTGGGGTGAGGGAAACTTCTCCTTTACCCCAGAAGGTCCAATGAAAGATCACCTCAGAATAAGGTAGATTAATAAGAAGAAGAGATCAGAGAGAATCACAACGTGATTACCCAACATTCCAGTGGTGTCCTGAAATTTATATACCCTGGTTTAGAGGGCAAGTGGAGATGAAGAATATAGGTAATTCATGTTAGGGGTGGTGAGTGTTGACTAGGGAGGTTGATAGATACTAGGGAGAATGAAAGGATGGGGGAAAACAATTGATACTTCAGTGATTCTCTTTGGAAGTTAAACTGAGAGATAGGAATTATATTTAATATGATTTGGGCTAGATCTGGTTGCATTCTTGATCTCTCCTATGATACATTGAGATAACAGGGAGGGGAAAGGGACAGTTCATTATTCTTTTTTGTTTTATTAAGAAAGAAGGAAGCCCCTTTTAATATCTAAGGGCCTGGAAGGAGGGAGGGCGTGGGCGGTCAAGGGATAGGGTTCACCTTTTGGGGGCAGGATACAAATGTATGAGGGTCCTTATCTAACAAAAGCGATCAGTGTAACCTGCTTTTGTGTACCCTCAATGAATCCCCAACAATTAAAAAAACACTCTTAGTGAGGAGTCATATTTGGGGGTGAAATTTCCTCAGGTCCTTCACTGACAAAACAGATCTGTCTCTGAACTGTATAAACCAAAAAGAATTAGATTGTCATGAAACATCTGGAGACTGCTTTGTGTAGGAGGGTGTTCCAAAAGCTCAGCTTTTTTTATTATTAAATATTATCAGGATGTGAATGCAGTTTATCAAGAATGTCTTTCTACGAAAACTATTTTAGACAAACTGAATCCTAGTGATCTTTGTGACATGATAAAAACTTTGAGGCTAGTACGGTAAATTGCTCTTATTTTTCTTATATGATAATGTGGCAGGTTAACATAACTATTATTTTGCATGCTGTGGTATCATGGTTACTGAGGGGAAAATTTCTGTTACTGATGTCAGAGCTACAAGTTAAACCCTTGTAGCATTTCCACAGGATAATAAGAAACCAGATTGATTCCACTTTTAAAATATGAATTGGGGCTGGCTTTTTGTCCAGACATCTAAAATAGGAACTCAGTGCTTCCAAACAGGGAGGATGTTTTTCATGGTAAACAAGATCCAAGAACAAAAAAAAAAAAAAGGTTAGAATCGTGGAGGTATATAATTTCACAATTTAATAATAATAAGCGAAGTATCTTGAGCTTTAGAAATAATCTGATTTTGTTCGTTCTTGAAAAGTTATCACCTTTCATTTTATGGATTTGATAGAATGTTTTATGTTTTATTTTCTGGCAATAGAAAGTCTACACATAGGAAATTCATGGATCTGGAATCAATTTCTTTCATTGAAATACAATTTATATATTGTTGTAACACTACAAAGAAATTTTGGAACCGTTTATTGATAAACATTGGTGATATATTTTGAAGCTACAGTATTTCTAGCTTCAATTTGGATCAAGTTTAAAATGGATATTCTGGGCTTTTTGAATTTCCATTCTAGCAGCATAACTGTCATCTTTGGCTGATTTTAGGCCCTGCACAAGCAGCAAGTGCAGGGTAAGGGAGTGTTTTAAACCATGGGAGCATTGCAAGCATGCTCCAATACACACAGAGCTTCTGGCAAAGGGTGGCAGATTCATTGGTTTAAGACAAATGTTAAGAAAATGTTTGTTAAATCATTAGCTGATCACTAGGTTATCTGAACCTAGAATACAGCAGGCTGCAGATGATAGAACACAGATTTTACAGATGTAATTCAGGAAAGCCAGTAAGCAAACAGAACAATAATCTCCGTGGGAGGGATCTGATTCCAGGATTGCCACGGTGTATTACTTACAACGTCTATTTTTGGGTTTTTTTTTTTTTTAGACAGAGTGTCATTCTGTCACCCCATGGTAGAGTAATGTCTGATTTTTAATAAAAAGAATAATTATGAGACAGGTAATAGGAAGTAATGGTCAATATGCAGAGAAAAAAAGAACAGTTAATAGAAACTGTCCCCTGAGGAGGCCCAGATAATGGACAGACACTTTAAACCAGCTGTTATACATGTGCTTAAATAATTAAAGAAAACCTTTCCTAAAGAATGAAAAGCATCCAAATAGCAGATATCAAAAAGGAACCAAATAGAAATTCTGGAGTGAAAAATCACAATAACTGAAATGAAAAATTTATTAGAAAGAAGTTCAAGAGTAGATTTGAACTGGCAGGAGAAATACTAAGTATACTTGGCGATAGATCAGTAATGAGTATCCTAGTCTAAAGAGTAGAAAAAGAAAAAGAATGAAGTAAAGTGCTGAACAAGCCTTGCAAACTTGGCAATTTATGTGAATCAATGTACGTATCCTAAGAGTCCGAGAACAGAGGAGGGAAAAAGAAAGGGGCAGAATGAATATTTGAAGAAATACTCTCCTAAAAAAACCCAAATTTAATAAAAATCATTGCTATGCATATCTAATGGGCTCTGGGCATACCAGGTATGGTAAACTAAAAAGACAACACATCTAGACAGAGCAGAGCCAAAACGAATTGGAACATTTTCCTGGCTCTTACTTGTATCTCACTATTACCATTTTGTCTATTGCAAGTATATCCTTTAGTAGTAATATTGAATTCCTTTATTGTTCATTTCAAAAAATTTCGGGGATGTAAATGTTTCTTTGCTATGTAGAACTGAATTATGCTGATGTCAGGGCTTTTAGTATACCAGTCATCAGAATAGCATATATTGTACCCAGTGGGTAGATTTTTATACCTCAACTGCCCTCTCAACCTACCTACTTCTTAATTTCTAAGGGTTATTATACCTCTTTTTGACAATATCTATTCGTCGTTTCAGTTCCTGAAGTTGAAATATTTTCATACATTTATTGTAGATAGCAAACAAAAAAGACCATATATAAATAGTTGCAAATAATTCCTCAAAGTATTGTAGTCTTTTTGTGTGTATAATTGAATTTTAATAATGCTTTAGAAATCTGTTTATGTATGGTGTCTTTTCATCTTTGAAGTTGAGGTTAGTTTTGATTGAATTAAATTAATTTTGCATTTATATGGATTTTGGATTTAATATACACAAAATACACAAATAGTTACACACAGCTTTGTGTATTTTATTTTGAGTTACAATGATTTAGTTTGTTTAACATTATTATTCGAAGGGCAAATATTTAATATGATTTTTAATGCTCTACTAACAAGTAGCTTTTTAAATGTTATTCCTTCTTTAGAGAATTTGGAAAATAACAATTTTACTAATTTAATATGTAAAACATATTGAAACACTTTATAAATCACTGTAAAACAGGATTTTTGGAGGAAGGAATGTGATCAATAAGGTCACCATTAGACATCATGTCATTTGCTGAACTTAACCTCATATTTTTCCCAAAATTTATTAGATGAACTCATTAGACTAAGTGAAAAACAGTATGAAAAAGAAGCATCTGGCATCCAACTGCCTGTTTCTGACAGGGTTCAGATCGCTCAGGCTAGCAATGTTTCTGCTTTGTGTCCTGACATGGCCTATTGCTACAGAGACTGATGAGAACTATTGAAAACTTACAAGCCTACTCTCATTAATATAATCTGGACAGATCATTTATACTTTCTCTGTGGTTCTTGCCTAACTTCCTATTAAAGTCACTGGGTTAAATCTTCAGAGCACTTTAATGCCACAAAGAAGTATTCTGGAAACATAAGTTATCTAAACTGAAGTTTATGGTTAATAAACTGAGAACATAAAGATATTAATTAGATAATAAGAAATTAAAGTGAGATTTTTGACTATGGAACTTTTATTGTTGCTGTTATATAATTCTTTATTGGTGTCTATTTTTATTTCTATGTAACATGACAGAGTGTGCTTTTATAAAGCATTTATTTGAATATAATTCTTATTGAAATATCATAATTGCTTCCATTTTGAAGTCAGTTATCAGTCTCAGTAAAAATAAAATTTTTAGTACTGTGTAAATATTTTGATGAGCTATTTGATAATATTCTAATACTAAATTTTTATAAACTTTTGTGATTTATAATTGAGAGGTCAACATTTGTGTTGGAGTTTCAAGTATATATGTAGTAAGTTATAGATTTTGAGGTCAATTGGGAGTCAATTAGTTGAGCAGAAGTGTAAAAAATTATATAGTTGGCAAAAACCTATATATCTAGTAGCTAATGAACGCCACCTCAAAGTTTTTATTTTCTTAGATACTTTGTTTGTTAGTAAATGGTTATATTTCATTCTAATGTAACTTGAAAACTTTAAGCTTTTTGTGTATCTATCAGTGTAAAATGTACCATAAATAGAGATATTTAGAAAATGTGTTAGTGTAAAGTAAAAGCTCTAGACTGAATCTATAAATTAGGTAAATTCAAGCTAAGTGCTAGACATGACTGCATGCCTTTTGCTAATTAAACTATAAGAAAAGGGAGCCTATGTGAGTAACTATGCAACTGTGTGTCAGAGTTTTGTTTCTGTTTTTACATTTTCTATTGTTATTTAATTCTCCCCAATACTTTGCTGCAGTTGGTTTCTGTCCAAAAATATCCAGTCTATAGGCGCAAACGTGTTAAATTAAATGGGTCTGTAATAGTAGAAATAACTGCCTCATCCATCTTACCTTCTCATTCTGTATTTGTAGGTTATTTTATCAACTTTCTTCAGTTTGAATAATTTGAGTTTATGGCTATTCTTTTTACCTACAGATATAAATATCTCAGAGATTCTGCAAACTAAACTGAGTCAGACTTTAATTCAGTATTCTCTTGAACAAATCTCATTTCTTCCTTTCTCAATGGTGTATCACCAATCCTGTGTTTTCTTCTTATGCTAGGTATTTCAGGAATGTCTTGCCTCTTTCCTCTCCTTCATATTTCTAATGTTAGAAATTTAAATCTTAGTCATCTCTTAGAAGGTTTTATTAAAAAATGTCAACCTTTTGTCTTTATCTCTTAATTAGTTCTTTCTCCCGTGTTTTGCTTAGTGTTACTAAGATTCTCAAAACTCTTATGTAGTCATTTTCATTTTTAATCTCAGGAACAATATACAATAAATCTACTCTATTTTTTTCAGGTTGGTTTTGTTTGAATATGAGGGTTGTCAGAAAGTTCCTAGTCATTTATGTCTCTATTTACTTTCCAGACAAACTCTGTATTATTTTATCCCACAGATTATTCTTTTAAGTCTATCCACTTGGACCAAACTAACAGGCGAAACTGAAACCTATTTAATCAATATGATGAAAACTACAGTATAAGTATAATTGTGAAAAATGTATATTTTTGTTCAGTGTAAATGAATACTACAGCATAACTATAGTGTAACTACAATATAACTGTGATTGTGAAAAATGTATATTTTTGTTCAGTATGAATGAATATCAGATATTGGGAAGATTGACTAAATGAAGGTGTTATTTATTCCTAAATGAATGTATATATTTAATATAATTTGAATCAAAAGGAAAAGGGCACTTAAAAGAAAAAGGGAATTTTCATTCTTTTGAAACTTGGCAGAATTATTTTGAAGTTAATCTGGGAAAATTAATAAATTCATACCCTCAGTAAATTTGAATGTAATGCCATTAATTTAAATTCAAAAGAGTAACAAAACTATTTAATTGACAGGACCCAAGAATTAAGCCTCTTACCAAAGAAATCCTTTCACATTATTTTTAATCCTTTAGAATGTATTTACAGATTTTTCAGCAAGTTGTGATCCCACTCAACAAGATTGATATTGAAACATTTGTCTGTGTTTTTGCTAAAGATTTCACAAAGTGTGAAACCGAGATTATCCTGTTGGGCAATCTCCTGATTTCTTGTCCTAGTAATCTTTTAAAACAAAGAAACATACAAGTAACAAAACAAAATCTAAAAGAAGTTTTATAGAACTTACAGATGTTAAAGTTTTGAAGAAATCTTAGAATAATTTAGCCTGCCTTTCTTTTACAAAGGATAAACTTAAATAATACAAGTAGTTAATTAACATTTACTTATGTGAGAACTGGAAATAATTTACATATAGTAGCTTACTTGGATATTATTTTCTTCAGAATGACTTAAAATTGAGGATGGTTATTCCTGATATTAAACTTAGATTAGCTAGATTAGATTTTTCAAGGTCATCATTTAGGATTTCGTAACATTGTAGGGAGAACTTCTTTATATTAACCTTTGTATAATGAGACTTGATAGGCATTTAGGATTTTTTTCATTTATTTTAATTGTTAAGTTTAATTGTACATTTCATGTTTATGGATGGATACATATATGTTTCTATGTTAATGTTCAAAAATTGCAATTTATATTTATTCACAAAGAATGAGCCTGATAATTCCAAAATAATTGGTCTTAAAAGCATATATAGGCTAAGTTCTTGAGGAGTTATTATTCTATTATTAAAGTATTTATCTTTTTGAACTAATTTGATATACTTTGCATTTCGCACATTCTTCAGAATTTTATGTTTTTGTAATTAAAATAATATCTTCAAATACTTCAAATATTTCATATGTTTCATTTTTAGTTATTATCACAGAAGATACAAAAATAACTATATTCTTAAGGAAATAATAAAGAAATATATGAATTTCTCTTGCATGATTGTTTTGTAGCCAACAGTGAAAAGATAAAAGAAGAACGTCATATAATTATTTATAAGGTGCTTTAAAAATTGCTAGGGAAACTATTTCTTGATCTGTTTAAAGCCATCAGTTCTGAAATGCCAGATGATTTAAGTTTATTGTGATGCTTACTGAACAAAATGACAGGTATATTGGAAGATATATTTTAACTGAGTTCTGTTACTGTGTGCATCTATTTAGCAAATTGTTTTGTTTACAATAGGTTTCATTTTCATATGTGAGAACGTTTTATTAACGTATACAAGATTTTCACTTGTGAAGTTTTTTTCTTTTAAGCCCATTTCTTTTATTACAGAAACACCTGCTGCTTTTCCAGACACTACAAAAGAAAAAGAGGCACCAACTCCTGGTGAAGATATTCAGCTAGAAAGTTCAATTCCTCATACAGATTCCGGAATTGGAGAGGAACAAGTGGCTAGCATCCTGAACGGGGCAGAGTTAGAGACCAGTGCGGGCCCTGATGCCATGAGTGAACTCTTATCCACTTTGTCATCAGAAGTGAAGAAATCCCAGGAGAGCCTAACTGAAAATCCCAGTGAAATGTTAAAGCCAGCACCATCCATATCTAGCATCAGTCAAACCAAAGGCATCAACGTCAAAGAAATACTGAAAAGTCTTGTGGCTGCCCCAGTGGAAATTGCAGAGTGTGGCCCTGAACCCATCCCGTACCCTGACCCAGCACTGAAGAGAGAGGCGCATGCTATTCTTCCTATGCAGTTTCACTCCTTTGATAGGTAGGTACTGGGTTTACTCACAGAACTTTGTGGATAGCAGGGAATTGGGCTCCAATTAATTTTAAAATATTAGTAGTGTTTGCAAACTTTATATTAATTAATGTAGGTTCTTATTACAAAGACTAATGTAGTGATAGCTTAACCTGATTGGTCACATAATAAGACATTTTAATAATATGTCTTAGAAAAAGACTTTCAATATGATATGGTGAATGACACTGTGAATTAAAAATATAGAAACCTGGATTCTAGTTATAACCCCTCTTCAAAGTGAAGTAATTTTTCTCTTTGGACTTAGTTGTTTCATGTGTAAATGCGTCATTGGCCACATGTCTCTGAAGTCTATTCTTCCTCTGAAATTCTGTTGTAATATTATAAAATACTATAAAAATTGTTTGAGATTACATGGTTCGTGTAATTGAGATTCAAATCTCAGTTTTAAGTGAACTAAGTGGGAAATGTACAAATATTTGTGATAATCTTCCTTATAGTATTTCCAGTATCTATGTAAAAGTTGTATTTTGAGATGTATACTTAAGCAAATATTACTAAAAAGCATTTTGGCATTTTAGGTCTCTAAACTATTTATAACATGGCCCACATATCTACATTCAAATGTTACATTACAAAAGACTTTTTTTAGGAGTAAGTAATTTTTTTTTCTGTTCCAGGATATACTAAAAAAAAAAAAACAATATTTATTAGTTCACAGAAGCAGAAGAAAGTATTTTAGAACCAAACAATCTGTGCATTTAATATGCCCTACTCTTTAAAAACATGTACAGTATTAGAAAAACAATTAGTCACTAATTAACAATAGTACATATCTTTGACAACTAGGATTGATTCAAGATTATGTTCATGTTTTATAACATAAATTTAAAAATGTGTTGGTTTAGTATCTGAATTAAATTGTTGTTATTAATATTTAAAATTTTTTATACCAAAAAATTAATATATAACATGACTGACAAGCATTATTTTTGAAAGACAAGATTAAATTAGGAAATTAAAAGTTTCTTAAACTAGAATGCCAAGAAAATGTAGTTAGAGTATACTATTCATTCTGTAATGCTTTCTCTAAAATAGCCAAACTGCTTTGTTTTAACTTGAAACAGTAATTTTCTGTGTTTAGGGGTAGAAGTGAGCAGTAAAAAATTTTAATCATAGTGAATTATCCTTTTCAAACACAAATATGATTTAAACTTTGCCTATAAATATTTTAGCCAGTATTTTACATTTCTTGAAAAAATTTGTTGTGGAAAATATAAATGGTGTTAGTTATCATGAGGTTTATAATGATGAATAAAGTCAGTTTTATCTCCTATGAATTTAGAATAAGAAGGAGATAAGATGGTCATAGATAATTGTCATGTAAGATAAAATATATTATTTCAAAAGGTTTTAAGAAGTAAAAAACTAATGTGATTGTAAATATAAATGTAGGAAATTATTTTTCTTTTTTTAGTAATTTATATTAATTTATATTCAGAAGTTCATTGATGCTGTGACTGCCCTTTAATGTCCCCTGTGATGTTTTACATTTATCTTCTTGATTTCACGTATTTGGTTTATGTTCCCAGGGTGTACATGTGTGTTTGTGAATTTGTGTAAACATAACACATATAACCATATGTACTTGTGTATATCTGTAATGATAAAGACAGTACAATAATTTAGGGTCATTAAAGTTTTGTGTCCTTTTTTATTTTACATTATGTCTTTGAATTGTGTTAAAATATAAACCAGTATATAAAGAAAATTATTGTGTTTCCATGAGAATACAATGAAATAAAGTTTAAGTAAAATATTTTTGTTATAATTTGGATTATCATTACAACTTTTTTCATTAAAACTTAACAAAGCAGTCACCTGAGTATCAATATTTCTAGCTTCTCAAAATTTATTATACTTTTGAAAGTACTGCTTTTTGAAAAATAGAACTTTGTATTTGTTCTTGGTAGCATTTGTACGAAATGCAATGGAAGTGGGATCATTATTCTAAATTGCATATGTAGAGATGAAATGGAAGAGCACAAAGCATATTTCAGTTCTTTTTAGGAAAAGGGTCTCCAGTGTAGTTAATATATGCAGTAGCTCAAGTACTATCAAATGTAAATGATGAGGTGATATTGATGAAAGGAGGGGATTGAGGTCTCAGGGGGCGCTGATGACGGATTGAACAGAAGCGGCCTTGCACTGCACGTAACTCAAGTCTGTCGTCTTCACTACTCAAAGCTATAATGGGAGGTGGCAGTCTGAAATGAGTTGCCACGGCAAAGAGTATTATTTTTGAAATGCTTTCACACAAATCACTAGGCCCTGCATACAACTTAGTTTCATGCTTTAATGTCATCAGGAGGCACAAATTGGTGTGTCTAATTGTTTGCCACCTGCCAGCAAAATGAGCTGCCAGCTAGCCAGACGGGTTTGATTGTCTGTCAGCCATTCAATAGATTGAGAGTGACAACATCAAAAATTTAACTTCAAACTCGGGAGCTTTGAGCAGCTTTTCAGAGACATCATCCCCACAAGTGCTTCTGGACCACTGCATTTTTCAATTATATTTTCAGTGTATTGCTACCATTTGCCTTATCTGTCTTAAGGTAGCTATAATTACTTTATGAGGTATATAAACATATTTCTGAAGCACTGAAGTCTGAAATCCAAGTTATGACATGTCTTTTAACATAAGATTGAATTCCTTGAAAATAGGATCTAAGATGACAGCGTTTAGCATGAAAGTCCTGAATGCTACCAGTTTCATACACAGAATTATCAGGGATCTTACTCTACCAATGATATATTTTTCATTTTTATCTTTAGTTGAAAAATAGATTTAAACTCAGTTGCTCAATTCTGTGTAACTAAATCATATTCCTGGTAATATTGTATAATCTCAATGGCTATTACCTATAATTTAACTTTTGTTAACCAGTTATGTATTGGCTCTCATGTAAACAAGCCAAAAACATATTCTTTAAACTTATGCTAGGTTATAAATTTAGAAATAACTTCCTAAAACAACTGATATAATTTGAATTCTTTTACGTTCTACATCAGAGTATTTCTCTCCACTTAGGATGGAGCATCAGTACATTTCAGTGTTTTGAAATTTATATTATCATTTTCATTACGTAAGTTGCAGCACAAATTTTGGATACATTTAGACTTAAACCATTTTTCTTTTACTATTAAATCTTCTGTCAGATTATATGCAAAATATATAAATATTTTTATCTGCATATATACCAAGTGCTGATCCTCTTTACTGCCTCCAATTATTTGTGCAGATTTCAGTATGTATCTTTGATTACACTCAGTGATCCTAACATATATATATATATATTTATGAAGTATAAATATAGTACTGTTTACTATACTTAGTTAACACTAGTACTGTTCCGTAGTACAGAAACACTATATTTATAGAACTATAATTAAGACGCTGTAACAGTTTTTCTGAAGTTTTTACTTGGAGACAGAATTATTTGTGACCAGAAAAGCTTAATGATTTTAGAATTTATAAATCAAGTTGCAAAGTTCTGAAATAATACTATATTTTCCGATATATTTCTATACAGACCGATGATTTATAAAATGTTCTATCTGAGCTGTTATTTCTGATGCGTTAGCAATTGTCTAGCTTTTAGTTTAGGGTAATGCTTATCTCTAAAAGCAGAAATTAAGCTTTATCTTATCTGTATCTTTTAAACTAAAATTTTAATCATGTATATCTAAATTCTTTTTATTTTTTGAGAATTCGATATATATATGTTATTGAATTCAGTTTTCATTTCCTAGTATTTCTAGATCCCATTAATATTTTGCTTCTATGTACATTTTAACCACTATTTTTTAAAAATTAATTTAAGTCTGGACTATCACAGAAAGCTTACATTTTGTTGCCTCTTTGACTAACAGAAGTCAGTCTTAGATAATTTATCCATCATCCTTTTTGATTTTACATACCTGCTTTTGTTCAAATTACTGTGGGTGATATATTCTGGTAAAGTAGTATACAGTTTTTCCCTCTAATTTTTAATATCCTTGCTTCAAAGTGTTTTATGCTCTAAAAAGGAAAATCTCTGAAATAAAATCTACTTTGTAAATAATAGAAAACTAAAAAGGCCATTTAGGTAGGCTTTATATTATTAAAACTTAAGTATAAGCTTAGCATAGGTATTTCTCTCTAGTTCCGTTAGTTTTTTAAAATTGATTTTAGTGCTAAGGATAATGATTCAGGATCACTTTTAGTGGGGTCAATGGGGTCCTTTCACATTGATTTCTTGATATTTAGAATTAAGTAAGAATATGAAGAATTATAATTATTTCTAAAGACTTCATTTGCTTTTATTGCTTTCTATTTTTTTAAAAAAAAGTATTTTGATTTTATCCCAATTTCTCCACTGTTGTTGCCTGTTTACAAAAACCGTTTAGTGAAGTGAATAAGGCACCTCTCTTTAATAGGCAGTTTAATGAAATACTCAGTTATTTTTTTATACATCTTTTCTATTGGTATTCTCAGATGGTTTATAAAATAGGGAAGCAAGTAAACAGATTAGAGAAATAACCTTTTTGTCTCTCTGGGACCCAGTTTCTCAACCCTTGAATAATGTAATTAAAGCCACATACTTCTAAAAAGTCCCATCAAGTTCTAAAATCTCATGATAAATGAAATGGCCTTATAAGTAGTCCCCCCAAACAATAAAATGGCTATTTTTGAGCTGGTTACAAGGTCCAAATCCCAGAAAAAAAGACATTCTCCATTCCCAATGCAATCTTAGGTCCCCAGCATCACTCAAGTGGATTACCTCTATTATCTTTTAACTGGCCAGGTGTCCTCCCCTTATCCCAAATTTATTTTTGACATTTATACCAGACACTTTTTTTTTAGGGGAAAACCTATGAAGATTCTGAAATAAGTCATATTTACATAATACAAGAGGAACTTTTTAGTTTTATCTTTCTTCATCCACTCAGTAGTATTCATTTGCAATTCCTTCAACTACCGTATCTGCTCATATTTCTTTTCCTTGCTGAGTTTTACCTATTGGACTTTTCTCTGCTTGGCTGATTTCTATCAATTCTTTTAGATTCATCTTACTCTTCCTTGATAACACATAACCTGTGATTTTAGAATGGTCTGGTGTAACTTTCACCAGGGCAATAATTTGAATGTATTGCACAGTCGGTCTGTTTGTCTGTCATAGCCCCTTTGAGTATCTCCAAGGTGTGGAGCATGTTATATCTGCCTTGGTGTTCTCTGTGTTCGTCTGTGTGGTTTA
This sequence comes from Galagoides demidoff, assembly GCA_963574575.1. Taxonomy (NCBI): domain Eukaryota; kingdom Metazoa; phylum Chordata; class Mammalia; order Primates; family Galagidae; genus Galagoides; species Galagoides demidoff. Next base: position 22,653 of record CAUYQV010018321.1, read on the forward strand.
TAGCCTAACCTGTTAACAACAGAAAGAAGAAAGAGATTCTTTGAGTGTGCCATGAATAAATATAAAACTTGCTTGCCTTAATAAGTCACTATTTAAAAGCTCTTTTTGTCTTGAATGTCCACTTTATATTTAGTGCAAACTGTGAGGTTCACCGGTGAATGGATACCACGAGGCTGTGCCTAAAGACCACTCGTGTTCATTTTCTCTCCTTTCTTCAGTGGTCTCTTCTGCTTTCCTGGCATTGAATAGCATCTATGTGCTGATGATTCCCCCATGTTTGTCCTGATATAGGTCCTGTTCCAAACCTCTCTCCTAAACTTGATACTCATATGACCAATTGCGTTTTTAAACATTTCCATTTGGATCATTAATAACAAGTATAAAAACTAGCTTTAAAAAACCTGCTTCAATCACAGTCTTCCCTATCTTCGTTAATGTCAACTTCTTGTCCTTCTTATTATTTAAGGCAAACACTTTTGCATCATCTCTCACTTTTCTCTCATGCCCACATCTACTCTTTCTGCAAATACGGCCAAAACTTGAATCACCGCTCACCAGTTTCACTTTGCTATTCTTACGCACACCCTCATTGTTTCTTGCTTATTTTTGTGGTTTTGCCTTGAATAGTCTTCTCACTTCTATCGTTGTTCCCCCGCCCCAAGACTCTCAGCATAGCAACCAAAGCAGTCCCATTATATCCTACGGTCATATCCACCCGGTTTCCTAAGCTGTAGCTGTTTCTGATCCTACTCCCAGTGAAAGCCAGCATCCCTGCAGAGGAGGACGGGGCCCTGTAATCTGAGCCCTTCTTCCTTCCCTCATCCCATCTTTGCAGCTAGCTCTCCGTGTCCCCAGTCTACTCTAGGCACACTGGCCTTCACACTGCCACCTATGCCTAGGACACCTTTCCCTACACAGGCTGGTGGCTGTCCCTTCACTTCGTTCAGTGTTTGCTCAAATACCGCCTTTTGTGGTTATTCTTCTCTGAGCACCTGTTCAACAGGATTCCCTATTCCCATCTATGCTTCATTGTTCTCATAGCAGTTACCAACTTACATCCTATGTTTACTCAGGTTTGTTATTATACTTTCTCTTCCTGATTAAAATTTAAGTTCCAGCAAGGATTGCAAGGATTTTGTTCTATACATTGTTATGGCTCCAGAACTTAGGGCAGTCTCATGAACATTGCATGGCTCAATAAATATTTCTCAAAGGAATGAATGCATAAATGAATAAAGTTTAGATCACATCCCAGATATCTGGCTTTGAGACAAAAAACTTATTAATGGGAAAATTCACAGTTATGTATATTATGTATTAAAAAGATGTACGCAATAATTCAGTAAAAAGGTCTGTTGAATGAATTAGATTGAATTATTTCCTAGCCTGTACTATTATGATTATAACCTTCATACCCTGAGAGTATTTATAGATTATGTGCGGTATAAAGGAATTATCTACTTCCTTGTGGTTTATAGGCTTACAGTTGTTGGATAGAAATTTGAAATTTCATGGAAAAGATGGAAAAATATTCTTGAGATTTTAAAAAGTGACATTGATAAAAGGGAATGTAGAGTAGAGGATTCTAGGTATCTCTGCCCATATGGATAGCAGGTTTACAGGAAGAAGAGAGTAGCACATGAAAAGTTTGGATCAGTAGCTATTTTTGTAGCTATATATGTTTTTGAAAATTTACATAAGATTTAAATGCTTAACACAGGAGGAGGAAAGTATAAATATATATCTACGTTTGTATATATTTTAATATATTTATATACCCTAAATGGATACCCACAGTAGGTATTCAGACTCCTCGGTAAGACTCTTTGGGTGTAGATGGAATAGTTAGTGGGAAACACTGAGTAACAAGAGAAGGTTTTGTAAGAGTTGAAAATTTTTACTTTCATAGATAAGTAGCTACAAATGCTAAATAACATCCTGACAGGTAATTCATTTCTTATCAGGATGTATCAAGAATTGTGAATTTTCAAATTATTTGTGGAATAGTTTGCTTAGGGCAGCAAATGGTGTAAGGTGAATGGGTAGTGTTGATGAAGAAATGGTAGTAAAGACAAGACTTTGTAGCCCTTGGATTCTAGACAAGCGATTTAGCTGTATCAACCAAAGGGGAAATAGTTCTTACAAATTCATAAAGTTTTATATTTAGAAAAACAACAGTGAAATCTCAGTCAGTCAAATCCAGCCTCCTCCTCCCCACTAAACCTTTGGCAGATGATGATCGTGTCCAGTGATGCCCAGTCACGTGAAGACATGAGTGATCAGAAACTGGAGCTCACAGCAACAATCAGGCCTTTCTTCCTCTTGTGGATCTTAATGTGGGGTTTTGAGATCTATGGAAGTTCCGTTTTATTTTCTTACCACATATCTTCAACATTTTTTAAATTTGTAATTTTTTCTCATTCCTCCATTCTAGTTTCTTAGCCCTTTTAGCCTTTCCTCCTATGACCTATTTTCCAGATCTGTCATCTTAACTATTCTCTTATGGAAATAATGTTGTTTGTCTTTATTCTTGAAATATGCTAACTAAACCTGCACATTCAGTTTCATTTATGAGGTGTAACAATGACACAGCATACAAGGATCATTGCTTCTTTGGACCTGGGCATTGTAGACCCAGACTACATTAGCACTTTTGGGAGCCATAGCAACACTAAGAATAGCTAAAAAAGTATTGACCATGTACAATAGTCCAGATAGTGTTATAAATACTTTACATGTTGTCGCCTTTTATCTTTGTAACAATATTCTCTTTATAATAATCTTGTAACAATGTTTCATCTCATAGCAGCATTCTATCTGATAACAATCCTGTGTGTATAATGGTGTAGACCATTATGAATCTCATGTTAATGTAGAAGAGAATGGAGCTTAGAGTGGTTTATGTGCCCAGTACCACACACCTAGTAACTGCTGGAGGTAGACTTCTACTATATTTATCTATCATGTCATACTGTCAAACTCAGCAGTATGAAGTAGCTGGAGGATTTTACATCAATTGTTATTCATTCAGTTCAGTGTTTTTAATAAGGAGACATTTATTGTTTTTTTTTTTTTGCATTTTACTTATAAACCATCATTACAAGATTTTGAGATTTCAATTTTTTCCTCTAATTTGCATAACTTATTTTTAATAATCTAACTTATTTCTCATAACCTCTACACTCAATAAGTTACAGTGATAGTTGTTACTGAGAGCTTTTGCCCAAAGTTAGCAATAATTAATAGGTGAGGAATTTTGGTAATAGTTTTTCTGCCATCTACAAATGCCTCTTTACACCACTGTCAATTAGATTATGTTTCCTTATTTTATCCATGAGAATTTTTTATAAGAAATTCAAACAAATCATATTGTAGCTTCACTACCAACTTCTTTTCAAATCAAGAATTAATTGTTTTTACTAGATAGCCTGAAATAGTATATATCGTATTAGTTTAGAAGTTTAGAGAAGAGTTTTGATGAAAAACCCCAAAGCATGTTCTTTCTATTTTAAAGTGATGAGGTGGCAGGTCTCACTCTATCACCCATGCTGGAATGCAGTCGTGTGATCATAGCTCACTGTACCCTCAAACTCCTGGGCTCAAGCCATTCCCCCACCTTACTCTCATGAGTAACCAAGACTACAGGCATACACCATTAAGCCTGGGTTTATTATTAGTAGTATTTTGTAGAGACAGGATCTCACTATGTTGCCCAGGCTGTTCTCCAACTCCTAGCCTTGAGTGATCCTACTGCCTTGGCCTCCCAGAGAATTGGGAATACAGTCATGAGCCACTGCTCCTGGTCACCATCTTTGCTGTTGTTGTTCTATCAGTCTTTATGTAGATCGTTATAAGTCGATAACCTTATATCCTGTAGACAAAGCATTAGTACAGTTGAGACAGGAGTAACAGTTAATAACAGTCCTTTTAAATACAATCTCATTTAGTCTACCCAGTCATATGTGAAGTAGGTAGTGTCAATCTTGCCATTTTTGTCCTGAGAAACTGAAATTAAACTTGCACCTTTAGAGTTTGCAGTTTTCAAGCCTTAGTCTTCTGACTCCACAGTCTGTATCCTTTTGCAATGTCACTCTATTGCTCAGTGAAATAAATGAAGGTATTAGATGAAGACTGGCAAATGTAGGATTAAAAGCATAATGTGTGTTTTAAGTAAATAAATAGAAGGATTAAAAGCATAATGTGTGTTTTAAGTAAATAAATAGATAGTTGAGAGTTAAAGGTCAAGTCTAAGTTAGAGTTTGACTTCAGTATTCATAAAGAAAAAAGAAGATAACTAGTAGAAAGCTAATGAAGACATTTTTTTGGAATGAGTGAAATTATTTAAGATTATATTATGGCCACTAAACACATTTTGAGTACTCCTGCAATTTTGAGTATTCCTACATAATGATTAATAATAATCATTACAACTTTAGATTTGTGACTGATGATGTTAATAAAACTCTTTGGAAAAGGATACTGGTATTAAGGAAATTTAAGCCATAGACTTATTTGAGAATGAGAGATTTATGTAAATTCTTCTAAGGAGAACTTTTTCATGAAATAATTATAAAATATAGATTCATTAAAAGCATATAATTTAGGTTGGATATTTTTTACTGTTAGTCACCAGTCTTCATGCATTACATCTGAGCTTATAACATCTCATTCATCTATTTTCTAGATAAATAAATTTGGTGATGGTTGTACAACACTTGGAAAAAGTTTAATGAATTGCAGTACTGTAAACATTGAGAAGAGTAAAGCTTTATTACAAGAAAGTAGAGATATTTATTATGTTAGATTTCTTTATTCATATTTTTAAACTGACCTACATCTGCATTTATCATTTAAGATTTAATTAAATTTTACATAGATGGCCCATTCTCAAATAAGTCTATGGTTCAAATTTCCTTAATACCAATATTCTTTCCCAAAGAAAGAGTGCAATTAATATCTTCAGTCACTTCCTTAATGTTAACAGTCTAAATTTGTAATGGTTATTTTTTTTAATTATAGGAGTACTTAAAATAGCTTTAGTGACTAAAGTATAATCATAAATGATTTTATTCATGTCAGAAAAAATTTATTATCTTTCTATATATCTTCTACATCAAGTTCAGAAATTTTTTCAATGAAATTTATTTAAAATATGCTAAAGAAGCTTGGGGAAATACCCACCTCCTTTCTTCAAAAAACCAAGTCTCAGAAGCTAAATAGATCTCTAACCAGCTGTGTCTCCGTTATTTCTTTTCTCTTTTGTTCATTTCTTTTCTCTTTTCATACCATATTAACATTTTTGGTATGAAACGTAACTCAACTTTGTTCAGAAAAATAAAGTCTAACTTCATTATGCCCTTAGATATTCTATATATTTATTTGGTTTAGTTTTTAGCTTTATTATGAAGAAGCTTTAAAATTTGGCTTTCAGATGTTTTTATGTTTTGCATATTTATGAATATTTTACACATGAAGAATGTGATATGGAACATTTTATGTAATTTTTCCAAAAAATTGTATATGCATATGAAGAATCTGCTAACTCCGGCACACATTTCCCAGTGATCTCAGGTTCATGATATTAAGTCCACCTGCCATCTTAAGAGAAGATTGCAAACTCCCAATTCTACATAAATGTTTGCCACATAAATGATAGTAGTCAGCATACCTTACAATACATCTTTAATGTTCATATCCTTTTCACTGAAGTTTAAAACAAGAACAAAAAAAGAAGGAAACATAGAGGGAAATTTGATGTTGATTGTATGTATCTGATATAGCCAGATTATAATTCATCTTAAACCTGTGGTTATTTTTTTTCCCTATCCTTTCTTTCTTTGCAGGAGTGTCGTGGTACCTGTAAAGAAGCCACCTCCAGGTAGTTTAGCTGTAACCACTGTGGGAGCCTCTACTGCTGGAAGTGGGCTGCCAACAGGCAGTACCTCTAATATCTTCGCTGCTACTGGAGCTACACCAAAAAGTATGATTAATACAACAGGTATTGTCCTTATATATTTTTGTGATACCTCATCTTTTTCTTTCTGTTTTCTATATATTCATTTTTCTGCTTATTTGATCTTAAAAATTAAAATGCCCTAATTATTTAAAATTATCTCTAAGAAGCTTAGGTTACAACTTTTCAGAGTTTATATTTCTTGTGTACATTTTTAGTGGTCATTGGAGAGGACAGTACTGGTTTTGAGTTTTCTCAAAACACATTGCTGTTTAATCTCAGAGTTAAATCAGATTTCTGAAAGATACTTGGGAAGCAAAAGCAAATGATAATGAGAACACTGAAGTTTGATATATAAAAATCAGGAAATTGTATCAAGAATATCAAGGTATACTAAAAATGTTAACAAAAGAAAATGGTTGACAGGTTGAATCCTAATGTATATTCTTTGCTAATCTTCAGAGAGAAAACAGAACTCTCCTAAGAACCTTGACTATAGGGACGAGCCACAACTTGATAAAAAGTGCATGTGAATAAGAATGATTTCTTTTGACATTTAATTAATTCATAGACTTAGATAATAATTATATCCAATTCCTTCTCCAACAATTTCCTAATGATTCTAGGAACAAAAAATTCCAAATCATTATAAATTTTAAAAGCCTGCCTAAAATAACATATTTTTTTTTGTAAATTTCCAGCAATGTTCCTGTTGATTATTAGCTAAATAAATCCTTACCCAAATCTTTGTGATTCCATTTTAGGTATTTATACAACGCAAGATGATCCCTGACTTTTCTTCCCTGACTATAGTAGCCTTCTCTTCTCCAAACTGTATAGCCTTGAACTTTTCCATTTATTATCATTACTTAGATTCTTCCCATTTTTATTAATTTCATAGCTCTTCTTTGTGCTTTCTGTATCTATCTTGTTTATCATACCACCTGAGTCTGACATATCATGAACAACACAGTTATGGGGTTGTAGTAAGTAGAATGTACTCTATTAAGCATATTTATATTAGCAAGTAAAAATCATTAGTGTCATTGTAGCAAAGAAAAGAACATCTTTTGCTTCTCTGTATTATAAATAAATATTTATATCTGACTTGTCTGAAAACTTTCAAGTCTTTATTTCCAGTATTATGATTTTATTCTTTGTACTCATTTGGCTTTCTAGAAATAAAAGAAAACTTTTTTAACAAAGGATATTCATACAATAGTATTACAGTTTTTAATATATGCCAGTGTAGTAGGGGAAAAGTCTATGTTTAGTATGGTTTATTGAGTAAAGAGCCTATTCTCATTAGGAATTAGGTAAAATTATCTTTATATGAGACATCATAATATTTTATTTAAATCTCTTTTAAGAATTAATAACAGATACAGAAAATAATGTAGCAAGAGGCTTATTGATAGTATAAGGCTTATAATATTACAATGACAAATAAAATGTAAGTAACACACTTCTTCTTTAGAAGTACGTATACGTATGTGTGTACACATACGTATGTATATATATACTGGGGACGGGAGTCAGCATCTTCACTGTTTGCATTGTCCAGTTTAGACACTGGCACACAGGTTAAATGTTATATTGGAAACCCCAGTGAGCAATTCAGTTTTATAGGAATTACTGTAAGATATGATAATATTCGGGAACACTAGATGTCCCTCAACTCCACAGCTAAATTCAATATACTTTGTGTATTATAGAAAAATTGTGTAAAGTGGTATCTTCATGTCATCGAGGCGAACTCATTATTTTAAAATCAGGTCCATTTATACTCATTATAGTTCTGCTTAAGCATTCATCTTATCAGAATGAGCGTGTGAAGCTGCAGTGCCACAAATTTATGCTCAGACAATTCATTATAAACTTTGCCTTAGGTGATGGAAACTAAAAAATATTACAACATAGCAATAAGAAATAATTTTTACATCTCAATTTGCATTGTTTTATCAGCCTCATTTTATCTAAATTTGTTTCCATTTGTTGATGTCTTCTATTTATGCCCCATTTGTAATATATAGTTTTATTAGATTAACGTAAGTAAATCAACTAGATGTCAGTGCAACAGCTGCTATTTAAAATTATGAGTTATTAGTATACGAAAAGCCAAATGATTTTTAATTGTCAAATTTTGTTTTGAAATTCAGATGAGTAATTCTCTCAAAATAAGATAGTAATGATATAATTATACTTATTTTTAAAATAAATTTATTTTTAAGGCTAAAAATTATTATTTTGGGAACAGGTGCCGTGGATTCAGGGTCCTCCTCCTCTTCCTCCTCCTCTAGTTTTGTGAATGGTGCTACCAGCAAAAACCTTCCAGCTGTACAAACTGTTGCTCCAATGCCAGAGGATTCAGCTGAAAACATGAGGTATGCAGAACTATTTGTTTTTTAACTCTTCCTTTTATTTTAATATAGTGAAACAGTATTCAGAAAAAGAAGATATAGTAAGACTTCATGGGTACATAGGATAATTGTGTCTTTTGGCTAATTATTTTATAAAAAAAATCTGTGATATTATGTTTCAGAGTCTGAAGTGAGAGATGCTGAGTAATTTTTAAGCATTGACTGCTGGATTTGTAACTCATTGTCATGTAAGGCACATTAGTATTGCTGATAAAAGTTAAAACCTGTACAAATGGTAACATGATAAAAGTTAGGCATCTTTGTGTGGGTAATAAAATATAAACTTTCAAAATAAATCTGCACAATTATCTATAATATGTTATATCTGGAACTTGAATAACCAAATGTTAGCTTATCTACCATGTTTAAAGAACATTCCTAGAAGGCACTAGCTGTCATTCTTAGAGTAAAATTGTGCTAGCCTGCACACACATGCATATGTGTATATATTCACAGTTTTTATAGAAATATAGCACAAGAAAATCTCAATGAAAGAACACACTCATGTTACCATCACCCCAGTCAAGAAGTAGACAGGATCCCAGACAGCCCCCACGTTTTGCTCCTTTCCCTGACATTGTTTATGCTCTTTGATTTCCCACTCTGATTTTTAATCAGAATACTTGATTTTTAATTAGGATAATTTGTCCTTTTTGAATTTTATGTAAATGTAAGTACACCAGATATATTCTTTGTTTCTGGCTTTTTATGGTCAATATGTATATGAGATTCATCCATGATGCATGTAGCAATAATTTGTTCATTCTTGTTTTATTTATTTATTTTTTTATAGTTGGAGTTTCATTGAGGGTACAAGAAACCAGGTTACATTGATTGCATATGTTAGGTAAAGTCCATCTTACAATCATGTCTTGCCCCCAGAAGGTGTGTCACACACCAAGACCCCACCCCCGTCCCTCCTTCGTTCTCTCTCTGCTCTCCCCTTCCCCCACCCCCACCATGTCATTAATTATCATTAATTGTCCTCATATAAAAATTACACTGCTGGTGGGACTGCAAACTAATAAAACCTTTTTGGAAGGAAATATAGAGAACCCTCAAAGAATTCAAACTAGACCTTATTCTGTTTTTACCTCTTTGTATGTATAATTAATAATTTATTTTACTGATAGGATTTGGAATTTTCCATTTTTAGCTAATAAAAATAATATTGCTACCGTATTTCCCTAAAAATAAGACCCCCCAAAATAAGCCCCAGCAGGATTTCTATGCACTTGTTAAATATAAGCCCTACCCCCATAATAAGACCTAGTGATGGGCATAGCTATACAGATAAACCAGGCATTTCAGCAGGGAGCAGTTAGGTGTAGAATCCATCTGGAATACCTTTTATCTGCCACAGCTCCTTTCTCCTAGCCATTTGCACTTGCGCATGCACATGTGGTAACCACAGTTGCAGATACCTTATTGCACACGTGTGAACGGCTATGGGAAAGGAGTTCATGCATCACTAGTGCCAGCCCCACCAACAAGGTTGGTTCCCCCTGTCAGGTTCCAGAAGAAGATGACTTAACTGTATTTGAATAAATGT
>CAUYQV010018322.1:0-17755 GCA_963574575.1 Galagoides demidoff
GGGTGCCTGTGGTCCCAGCTACTTGGGAGGCAGAGGCAGGAGACTCGCTTGAGCCCAGGAGTTGGAGGTTGCTATGAGCTGTGATGCCATGGCACTCTACCCAGGGGGATAGCTTGAGGCTCCGTCTAAAAAAAAAAAAAAAATTGACATCAATTTATCTTTAAATGATTGTAAGAATTCACCAGTGAAGCTTTCTGGACCTTAGATTTTCTATATGGAAATTTTTAAATTATCAAAATAAAATTTTTACCCCTCATGCATCTATTTTTTTTTTTTTTTTGGTTTAGTGCTCAATTCATGCCTGTTTAGTCTTGTTGGCATATAGTGTTGTTCGGCCTTCTATTTCCTTGTTCATCTTTTCCCTTCCAGTGTCTACTACTGGAAGTGGAGTATAAAATCATTAACTATGATTGTTGAATTGTCCTATTTCTTCCTTTAGTTTTATTTTATAGTTTGAGAGTATATTTTTATCATTGATATATATTCTTGATGGATTAAAACTTTGTCAATATAAAATATGCTTTATATGTATTAATTTTTTATTTAAAGGTCTATTTTATTAGACCTTAATTTAGCTGCATTATCCTTTTTATGCCTACAGCTTACATGGTACATTATTTTTCATCCTTTATCTGCAGCCTAGGTATTTTCTTGAAACTAAAATGTGTCTCCTGAGGATACAAAATAAGTATATGTTTGACAATGTGGGCATTTTTACTGAATTGATTAATCCTTCATCATTTAATGTAATTGCTGATTAAATTGGATTAACCTCTGCTGGTTTATTTTTTTCTAAATGTTTCACATTTTTCTCATATCTTTATCTCATCTTTATTTCTTTTAAAATAATTGATTTAATATGCTCTAGTGTGGAATTTTAATTGTAATTAGTGATTTTTCACTGTGTTTTTCTCATTTTATTAGTAATCACTCTAGAAGTTACCAGCTATATCTTGGTTTATTAGAACCTACTTCAAATGTATACTAATTTAATTCCAATAAAACAGAACTGTTATATATCATATGCTCTCCTCCCCCTTTTTGTTCTTTTATATTTATATATATGTTACTTCTATATATTTATACATAATGCAAGCTCAATCATGCACTAATATAATTATTATTTCATAAAATTTTATTCCTTAAGAGAAACTGAGGGAATAAAGAAGAACACATATATATTTATAGTATATACAGAGGGTGCCAAAAATTGTATATGCATTTTAGGAAAAAAACTTAAAATTTAATAATCAATACATATTGATAACTGAAGATGAATACAAGTGACATTGAGCATCTCTTATATTTGCAGAAGTTATGCTTGACTTGAGTGTTACCAATTTAATATATACAGTTTTTTCCTTTCTTAAGATGTATATATATGTTTGACCCTCTATTTATAGAGTAGTCATATTATACTTTCTGGTCGTCTTCATTTGTTCCTTTGGATTCAAGTTACCATCTGGTGTTATTTCTTTTCCTCACAGAACTTTGCTCCCAACTGACCTTTTCTGATGTTATTGCCAAATATATTTCCATATGCGAACATGCCAACAATGAAATTATATAGATATTATTTTGTATGTTTGCTCTTTTAACCAAATAAAGGAAGAAAGAAGTAGAAATATGCAATTATACTATCTTCATAATTACATATGTAAGTACCTTGACTGGCATCTTTTTTCATGCAAGTTAAAATTATTCTCTTGGGTAACCCACTTTTATCCTAAAGAATTTTATTTAGTAGTATCTTTGTTTCTCATAGCAAAAAATAATTTCTCTGATTTTTTTTCCCCTTGGGAATATCTGTATTTTATGTACACTTTGGCTATATAGAATTCTTGGTTGACTGTCTTTTTCTTTCAGCCCTTTGGGTATGTTGTCTCCTATCTTCTGGCTTTCAGTATTTCTGATGAGAAATCAGTTCTCATCATCTATCATCATGGCTCCCTATTATGTGATGAGTCATTTTTCTTTTGCTTCCATAAAGATCTTTCTGTTACCTTTCAGGGAGCTCACAGTCCAAGCCACTTGGTTGGCTGCAGGTCCCCAAAAGGAAATATTGGAGCCCCACACTTGTGGAAGCCTTGGTATGATGGGCACCTCAACAGGAGAAGCTGCTGCTCCTCAGGGTCCTGGCTTAATCCTCTCTCAGCAGCTGTGGGTGAGGGAAAGGAGGGGTGGCAAAGAGTCTGGATGGAGAAAAGCTAGCACTTTGGTCCAGGCCCTAGGGTTGTGCAGATGGGGTTGGGGGAACCCACTGGCCCCTGTGGCTCCTAGTCTGGACCAGTGTTGAGAAATGTTTGTGTGGGAGTGAGCAAGACAAAAACTGATTGGCTGCAACTCCCTGGGGAGGAGAAAGGATCCCAGTGGAGAAGTGATATGGCTCCTGCTGTCTCATTTGTGTTGACTGTTGTTGGACGTGACCATGGTGGCACTGGCAGCCTGATGCTTTGTCTTTAAGAAGCCTCCAGTTCACTGACAGCAGCAACTTTTGAGCTTGTGAGGATCAAAAGGCCCTCCAGTGTCTTGGGAGCCCCCTGACTGCCAGAAATATAAGGGAGGAGAAACAGCTCTACCTCTGTTAGCTGGACTTTAAGTCTCTCGGGGGTTTACCTCTGTCAATATCTTGCTCCTTCTTGCTCTGCTCCACAATTTCTTCCTGTGGAATGTCTTGAAGGTTCTTGTACCTTCCCTCATAATTACACCCAGCTTGCATGTGCGTTTTGTTTGTTTGTTTGTTTCTTATTCATCAAACTTTTCCTTCTTCCTGAGACAACCTGGCTACTGGTGTCTGGTCCACCACCTTCCTATTAATCTCCCATATTTTGTTAGAAGCTAGTAACCAACTATAGCTCATTGTCAAGTGGAGTGGAATTAAACGTCACTTTATGGAGAGAACAGTGACAAAGAATTTGTGGACATATATTAAGCCCACTATGATAATTAACAAATATTTGCATGAAGATAGCTTGAGGCTATGTAAATATCTTATGTCTCCTTAATGTTTTCCCAGGTAATTATAGCCTTCATTAGTAGGTCTTGCACAATACAATTATTTCTCTAATATTCTAATGCTAACTTTCTGTTTTTTTGAATTTCTATTGTATGGCTATATTATACTTCACCTATCCATTCATTTGTTAACAGACATTTGGGCTGCTTCAATATTTGATGTTTTATGAATGATACTGTAGCTAACATTTCTATAAAAGTTTTGTTTGTTAAATTATGTTTCCTTTGCTCTTGGAAAAATAACAAATAATAATCTCTGAATTGTAAGTGTATTCTTTATAATAAGTATATTCTTTTTATTATTCTTTTTGGAGACAGATTCTCACTTGGTCACCCTTGTAGCATGCTGTGGCAACATAGCTCACAGCAACCCCAAACGCTTGGATTCAAGTTATCCTCTTGCTTCAGTCTCCCAAGTAGCTGGGACAACAGGCACCTGCCACAACACCAGCTATTTTTTAGAGTCAAGGTCTTGCTCTGGCTCAGGTTGGTAACCTATGAGCTCAGGCAAGCCCCCAGCCTTAGCGTCCAAAGTGCTGGGATTACAGGCATGAGCCATTGTGCCCAGCTGTGGTAAGTGTATTCTTTATAACAAATGGCCAATCTTCCAAAGAAGGAATACCAATTGACATTCCCATCACCAATATGCAAGAGTTCTAGGTGCTTTATGTTTGGTAGTGCCCATCTTTTTAGATTTAGCCATTCTAGTGAATTATATATATCCCTGTGATGTTCATTTATATTCATTAATAATTAATTCTTGTGAACCCTTGTCATTATGTATTTGTAAATCTTCTTTCATGGAGTGTCTGTTAAAGTCTCTAGCTAATATTTTTTATTGGATTTTTGTGTCTTCTATTGTCTTTTAAGAGATTTTCAAGTATTCAGATATTTGTACTGGGAGAAAGTTTTCTCAAATATGGTCTAACTTTCCATCTTCTTGGTGATATAGTTTTAAGTCTGTATGTGTTTTTTTTTTAAATTGTCAGATTCCAAACTGTATTTTTTTTCTTTAACTTTAGTGCTTTCTGTGTACAGAGTATAAAATATTTGCCTACCCAAATGTGTAAAATGTTTTCCTCTTTTCTTTTAAAGAAAATTTTAGCACTTTACTTTTCATGTTTAGTTATATTATTCACTTCAAATTAACTTTAAGTTACGGTATAATGAAAGTGTCATGGTTTTAACTTATATATTTTTCCAAATAGATGGTATCATTCCAAGAAGAGTTTTATTTATTTTTATTTTTTAAAATTTATTTACTTATTTATTCATTTATTTTCAGAAAGATTTTTAAAAGAAAGCTTCTTTCCTTTCACCAACATTGGCCACTCAATAAAAATAAATCTATCATAAAAATATGAATCTATTTCTGTACTCTGTCTTGTTTCATCAAACTACAGTTAACCCTTGAATGACAAAAGTCTGATTTGCACAGACTCACTTGTGAATGAATTTTCTACCTCCTTTGCCCTTGAGACAGCAAAACCAACCCCTTCTCTTCCTCCTCCTCATCAGCCCGATCAATGTAAAAAACAAGAGTGAAGAACTTTATGATGATCTTCTTTCACTCAGTGAAGAGTAAATATATTTTCTCTTCCTGATGCTTTTTTTAAAAAACTTTTTTATTATATATGCTGCCATAGTGACCACTTAATAACATTTGGTATTCCATCTCCCTTTTTATAAGAGTACAGTATAGAATACACATAACATATATGATACGTGCTAGTTGATTATTTATTTTCTCAGTAAGGCTTCAAGTAGGCTATTAGTAGTTAAGTTTGAGGGGAATCAAAAGTAATATCAAGATGCTTATCAACTGCATATTATAATTGCCTGGGGAGTCTGTGCCCCAAACGCCATGTTGTTCAAGTCAACTGTGTACTAACATTCTGTTGTTTATTTTGGCATTATAGAAAGTCTTAACCAAGTTTGTTTGTCATTTTTATGATTGGGCGTATTATAAAAAGTGCTTTTCACATTTTCCTAAAAGTTTAGCATAAACTGTCATTTAGCATGAAAAGCCTGACGAAATTTTGAGTGGTAGTACTGAATCTAAAAATCTGTTTAGAGAATGTGGACATCTGTATTTTTTAAAAAACTTAACTGAGATGTAATTAGCCTAAAATAGACTATATATATTTAAAATGTAAAATTTGATAAGTTTTACATACATATATACATACTTACATATGTACTTAAGTAAACATTATTGTAATCAAGATTGTGACTGTTTCTATTACCAGTAACATTTTCCTCATGTCCTGATTTAATACCTCCCTCTATGACCTCTCTCCTCTGAGGTTCTCAAGGCAAACACCGCCTGCTTTCTGTCGTGACTGATTAGTTCTCATTTTCTGTAATTTTATATAAATGACATGAAACCTTCTGTGCTCTTACTTTTTTCTAGTTTCTTTCCCTTATAATTAGTTTGAGCTCTATCTGTGCTATCGCCTTCATTAATATTTCCCTCCTTTTCGTTGCTCACTAATCTTTTATATATACACAACACTTTGTTACGGCTCAGTATACTGACATGAATTTGGTTTGTTTTTGCTTTTTGACTATTGCAAATGAAACTGCTATGAAAATGTGTGTGCAGACATCTTTGTACAAACTTAGGCTCTTATTACTCTTACATAAGTACCTAGAATCGCGATGTCTGGATCATGTCATGCTTAGGCATTTTACTTTTAAGGAACTTTTCATACTGATTTAGAAGTGATACATGTCACTTTGCTTTTCTGCCAGTGATGATGGAGCTTTTCTGTTTTTCAGTATCCTTGCCAGCCATTGATTTGGTCAGTCAGTCCTTTTAGTTTTCCCTATTCGAGGAGTAGATAGTGGCAGTTCATTGGAGTTTTCATATCTCTTTAAAAGAATAAGAATATTGACATATTTTCAAGTATTTATTTGACATCTGTATATCTTCACCGGGGAGTTCTTTGCCCAAATTGTTCATTTTAAAAATTGAATTACAAAAAAAGAAATAAAAAATAAAAATTGAATTACTTGTTTTCTCATTATTCAATGTTGAGTGTTTTAAGAAAATATTCTGGATATCTCTTTTTTCCCTTAGATATGTGATTTGCAAATTTTTCCCTATTTAATTATTATTTTTTATCATGCATTTTGAAGATTCTAAACTTTATAATGTTTGGCTTTTCAGGTAAGTCTATACTCTGCGTTAGTTTTTTGTGTAGGGATATCCAATTGTTGCAGTGCTATTTTCCCACTGAAATGCTTTGGCATATTTGTCAAAAAATTGAAAAAAATGAGTAAGGTTATTTCCGAATTCTCTGCTCCACTTCATTGACCTATGCAATATGTCTGTCCTTACACAAGGACTACATTTGCTGATTACTGTATCTTTATGGCTAACTTTGAAATCAGGAAATAAGTCCTCCAAACTGAGTTGTTATTTTCAAAATTATTTTGACCATTCTTGGTTCTTTGGATTTTACACAAATTTTAGGATCTTTTGTCAGTTTCTCCACCTAAGTCTTCTGGAATTTCCTCTGTGGACTTTCAGTAAGTGTTCATTATTGAATTTACAATTAACTCTCTTTGAATGCTAACTTCATTTCAATGAATTTGGGAGAAAAATGGGACTTCTGCCTGCCCAGTGCTGGTACTCTGGCATGAGAACCTCCACCCGAGGCCTCTGCTCTGCTTCTCTAACTCATGAGTACATCCTGATATTTCCTTGTTATGTGACTAGGTTGAGCAGTGAGTTGGGGTCTGGCGTCTCTGCTGCACATTGCATGAGTTATCAGGAGGGGTCTTACATGTCTGGCTTACCTCTGTCATATGTGCTATGAATTATCACTGTTCACCTCTATGTTTCTGTTTTAAATTTTTGGGTAGTCCTTTCTGTGAGTTTCTCCTACAATATTCTGTCATATGATATGATCTCTGTCTTTTGGCAACTATTGATAATATTTCACCCAATGGGCATGCCTATTTTATATTCCAGTATGATCTGGAATTCATTCATTACTGAATATTTTTCTTATCATTTATAGCAGTAGTTCTCAACCTTCCTAATGCCGTGACCCTTTAATATAGTTCCTGCAGGTTGCAACCCACAGGTTGAGAACCACTGATTGATAGGGAAAGTTGAAGTTAGACAAGGTGGCACATGCCTGTAATTTCAGCTACTTGAGAGACCAGGGCAAGAGGATCCCTTCCCCAGGAGTTTAGATTCCGCCTGTCCGACATGATGAGCCTCTGTCAGACACACAACAAAATTAAATTCCATTTCTAGAGAGTTTAGAAAAGGGAGAAAGAGGATACAGAATGTGATCATGCTGCTATTTTGGTCTAATTCAATTACACATTTTTTTTTCCCTTTTGGGGCATTTATTGACATGTAATAGAGAAATGACTACTTTTAGTTTTGTATTAATTTTATGTAAATGTGACTGTTCTTTTTCCCATTTTGCTTACTCTTTTTACTTAACAGAAATGAGTCTTGAAGAGCTTTCCATATCAACCTCTACACATCCACATTATTTCTTACTGCTAAAAATATTCCATGTTGTGGAAATACCATCATTCATTTACCTAATACCATTTTGATAGGTAATTATATCACTCATTTCTCCTTAATGATTTTGTGCCAATATAATAGTATTTCTGTAGACTACATATTAAAGAAATAAAACAACATGGTCAGACATCATTCATTATGATTTTGGCAAATATTTCCAAATTACTTTTTAATTATATAAATTTTTCCTTATGGCAAGTATGTATAAGAGTTTGTGTTATTCCATATTCTCAACAGTTTTTTTGGTCCATTCAAATATATATTCGGTGAATATTTTCTATACTCCAGACATTGTACTAAGCCCCAAAATTAACTATCAGAAAACATAGCTATTGAGCATTGTTTCTTTTTTAATTAAATCATGACTGTGTACATTAATGCATTTATGAGATACAGTGTGCTAATTTGATATACAATGTGAAAAGTTTATGTCAAATTTGTTAATCTGTCACCTCACTTACTCATTTGTTATGGTAAAATGATGTTTCTTATAGATACAAAACTGGCTACTTCAATAATAATTCAATGTAAAGATTCAAGATTCCATGGGGATACAAATGCCAAGGAGTAGACACAGTATAGTTAAGGCTTTCCTGAAATGGTATATTGTATATATTTGTAATTTCTAATGAGAATTTTTGAATTCCTATTTATTGGTTGACAATAAGGTTAACATCCTTTCATAAATTCATATGCTATCTCTATTTCCCATTGCAAAATGCCTGTTAATATACTTAGTGCATTATTCTAATGAGCCATAGCTAATTTTAATATAATTTTCATTTTTATATTGTAGAATATAGGACATATTAAATTTTTGTTGGTTTTAAGCCACATCCTCATTAACTTGAAATCCTATAACTTTTTACAATGTAAAAATTTGTCCTTTTAAGTCATCTTATATGTTAAAAATATTTGCTTTATCTTTCCCTAATATATTTTACTTTTATGTTTTGTTTGTCGTGTGAAATAGAAATCTAAAAATCTAATTATATTTTTGCCGAATATACATAATTATTCCAAACATTTATTGAATAATTGATTGTTTTACAGTCTAATTTATTTTTTGCCATTTTTAAAATACAAGATTACACTCTCAATGCAATTTGCCCATCTGAGCACCAACTATGCTCTGCAGAAGAAAAATATCTTCAGCTATTTGTGTTGGAGTTTCTAGTAGTGAATTCTGTAGTAGATAAAATTTGCAAGTATGGCTCGAGATTTCACAACTCTAACTCTTGAGACCTGTGATTGTCCTGAGGTGTCACTCTGGTGATTGTGTTATTACATACCACAGTCAAACTTAAGAAGCATGGACCTAATTAAATCATACAAACCCATTTAAAGCCAAGAACTCTCCAACTGATGGCAGAAGAGGAATGTGAAAAGGATGACAGAAATGGAAAACCAAAAGGGGGAGAGAGAAGAGAAAATTAGTGTTCCTTTTCACAAGAAGGTCTTGAGGCACCATTGACAATTTGAAGGCAGAAATGGACACATTAGAAGGAATACAGGTGGCCTCTAGGAGCAGAGAGCAAGCATCTTGTGGCCAACAACCAGCATGGAAATCTGCACTTCAATTCTATAATGACATGGAACTGAACTTTGCCAACAACTTGAATGAGCTTAGAAGTAAGATTCTTTCACTGGGTAGATTCCCCAGCATCGTGAAAGACTAAGCAGAGAGGCCAGCTAGATCATTTAGAATTCTGACCTATGAAATTGTAAAAGAATTATTTTTTAGTTGTTTGTTCAGCTTTATTGCAATATAATTGACAAATAGAAATTGTATCTATTTCAGGTGTGTAACTTGATGTTTTGATGTAATATACATTGTGGAATGATCACCCAGTCAAGCTAACTAGCACTATCCATCACCTCATTTAGTTACCTTTGTTTTATTTTATTTTCATTTTTGTGATTAGAACGCTAATGATCTACCCTCTTTGTAAATGTTAGGTACACAATATAGCATTGTTAACTCTAGTCACCAAGCTGTGCATCACATCCTCATAACTAATTCCTTTATTTTGTATAACTGAAACTTTGTATCGTCTAACCAATGTCTCCTCATTTCCTCCTCCTTCTGCCCCTGGACATCACTATTCTATTCACTGACTCTTAAGTTCCATGGTTTGGGATTCCTTTTACAAGGTGAGTTCATGCATTATTTGTCTTCCTGTGTCTGCCTTATTTTACTTAACATAAAGCCCTCCAGATTCATCCATGTTATCATAAATTACAGGGTTTCTACCTTTTGTAAGCCTGAATAATATTCCTACACGTGTGTGTATGCCACAGTTTTATTATCTACTTTTTCATTGATTGTTTTCATATTTTTTCTACTGTGAATATTGCTGTAATGAATATGGGAGTGCTGATATTTCTTTGAGCTCTAGATTTCATTGCCTTTTAATATGTACCCCAAGGCAGAATTGTATTAGATGTTAGTTCTACTTTTAATCATTTTAGGAGCTTCCATAGTGCTTTCCAAAATGGCTGCTAATTTACATTTCTACCAAAAAGATTGTGGAGGTTTTCTTCTACATACATCCTGGACAATATTCGTCATCTCTTGTCTGTTAACTAATAGCTGTTCTAACAGATAGGAGACATTGCTATCTCATGGTTTCTATTTGCATTTCCCTGATAATTAGTGATATTGATCTTTTCATGTACTTATTAGCCATTTGTATCTCTTCTTTTAAGATGTGTCTTTTCAGGTCTTTTGCCCATGTTTTAACTAAGTATTTTGTTTTAGTTCTTTTGCTATTGAGTTGTGTTAATTCCTTATATATTTTAGATATTAACACTGTTTCAGATATGCAGTTCGAAAAGAATGTTCTCTTATTTCATAGGTTGTGCTTTCACTTTATTGATATATATATATATATATATATATATATATATATATATATATATATATATATATATTGCTGTGCAGAAGCTTTTTAGTTTAATATAGTTATATTTGTCTATATTTACTTTTGTTGCCTGTGCTTTGATGTTAGGACCAAAAAATAGTTGACCAGACCAATGTCAAGAAGTTTTTCCCTACATTTTCTTCCAACAGTTTTATGTATATTTAAGTCTTTAACCAGTGTGTAGTTAATTGTGTTGAAAAGTAATATAAACTACCATAAAGTGATTTATTTTTATTATTACCTACTCATCCATTTCAGATATTTTTGATTATAATTCTAATATTATGATGATAAGATTTACTATATTTATACCATTTTCAACTTATTATCTTCCACCTCCCCAATGCAGGCAAGCATTATTCTCTTTATCCTTGGTGGTCTACTGCTCAGCTGCTAAAAGCATATATAACATCTCTGCTTTGTACCATCATTCATAAAAAATATATATTACTCAAAGGAATTTTCAGCTTATCTTTTCTCTTCTCCAGCTTTGTTTCTTTCCTTCTTTCTCTCATTTCATGATTTGGAGGCCAACATTTAATTTCATCTTCCTAATTAAATCTTTTTTTTTTGTTAGATTCTAAAATTTGAAAAGTGATCAAGAATGCTGCTTATTCCTCTGGGAAACATTATTGCATATAATTCCTTTTCTAGGTATTAAATGACATGATATCTGAGTACTAAAGGGAAATATTTCTAAATTCAAATATGAATGTGTACTCTTATTTTACCATCTACCAGATGCCTCTCTCACTCTTTTCTATGCATGCATGCACACACACGTGCATACCCACACACACACACATATTTCCATGCCTCAAATTTCTCCCAAGATTTATTTTGGGTGTTCCATTATTTCCCCTGATTCATGAATAATACTCCTTTTCATTCTTTGTCTGCCTGAATCAATCTGAACAGCCTGTTCTCTAAGCCTGTTGATAGCTATTTCTCATTACATATCATCCCTCAATTGCAGAGATGAATGAACTCTTTTCTGGATAAAATATTTTCATTTTTCATTAAATATTTGGTTTTATTATATTGGTATACACACACCAAAATTTTATGTAACATTCTGAGGTTTTAACATGTTGGAAATGTCTTTCTTCTGTCTAAGGGCCAAACTACAAGTTAGTTTATAATTTCTGAATATTGTGGGAGGCTGATATAAACATTAGTTTATTGGTGTTTGCTGGTTCCAGGGATAAGCAGTTTACTATCCCCTCATGATGACAAAACTTCAATTAAGGACTGAGTTATTTCTACATGTCAAGATTAATCAAAGATGAATTCACAATAAAAGATGACACACAAACAAAGAATCCACCACTGGTGACAACCAGCAGGTGACAACCAGCACTTGGAAAAGTGTGACTTACCCAAGAAAATCATATATTTATGGGACATAGAAAATGTAACTATTATTAAATGTTTAATATATAAAAGACAGAATGACATATGTAGACTATCTAAAAATAACCAGGCTAATTTAAGGGAAATTAATTTTAGAAATGAAAACTAAATTTAATGACATTTAAAAATCAGTTGATGAATTGCAACCTCTAGTCAGAAGGTAGAAGGATACAAAAACCATTCACTCCCATGAAAACAATCAGAAAATTTGCAAGAAACAAGATATTATTTAATTTGGATTGTGTTTTATCTCTTCTTTTAGATTTGTTAACAAAAGTGAATGTGCTTTTCTTCAATATAACAAAATCTTATGGGAAGATGCCATAGTTGAGTAGATATAGGCTCCAAGCTCACGAGGAAATTCTACCTATCTTGAAAATAGAAGAGCAATAATATTTCTTGTCCCAAAGAATCACCCTCTTGGTCATTCCATAGCAAGGAGGAGGAAAATAATGAATGACATTCCCTAGATTCTTCTAGGCCATTGAAGACCTAAATAGCAAAGGCTTCTGAGAAATGAAGTTCTTATTTCACATTAAGGCAATTCAATGGAAAAAGAAAAAGTCTTTCTCACAAATTATCCTAAAACAACAGGATAAACTTGAACTCATTTCTTATAGCATAGACACAAATTAATTTGAGATGAATCATAGACTAAAAATAAAACCTAAACTATAAAGTTTCTGAAAGGTAATGTGGGAAAAATCTCCTTGAGACCTTTGATTGTCAAAGACTTCATAAATTAAGACCTAAAAACCACTAGGCATAAAGGAGAAGAAAAAGATAAATTAGAATCAATTTAAATTAAAAACAGTTGCTTATCAAAATATACTGTTAAGAAAACTAATAGGCAGCTTGTATATGGGGATAATGTATTTGAAATATATGTTTGTGTTGACAAAAAGAATAAAAACAAAACAAAAACCACCGTCCTAAATTGTTGAGCTCATAAATGTACGAACACCTAAGTGGAAAATGGGCATAAAATAAATTTGGATTTATAGGTCAGTCAATATCCTCGGAACACTCAATGAATTATTCAGGGAGAAATTGTATCCATATAAAAGAGAAGTTCGACATTTCATCTTCTATTGTTGTGAAATAAAAGTTACTGTTTGACTTTCTTGCTATCTTTTCAGCTTAGAGAGAAGGTTAACACATATGCTCCACCTGCCATTTGAACTAAGTGTTTTAGTTTAGTCTTCCTGTGGATTTATTAAATTCTACAACATTGACACGCTAATTTTGATCCAAGCTATTTTTAATAAACATTCTGGCAGTGGTCAGGCTTTTTTCTTAGCAATGCTTTCATAAACATCCTTACATAATGTTTATGCTTTGTCAATAGATATGTAGGAAAAAATCTCTAGAAACAAAATTGCAGCATCAAATGAATTTGCCTTTAAGCATTAGAATTCCCAATCATTCTGTTTTTTGACAATTTTGCTGAAAATTTATGTTATCAATTCTTGATGCTGACCAATCTAAGACCTGATAATTGGATTCTCACTGAGATTATTTTCCATTTTGAAGAAACATGGCCTATTTTTAATCTCATTTATTCTTGAACTGCTATTTTGTGAACTGAGCTTGGTGTGTTCTCTTTATTCCTTCGAATTAACTTCCCACTTTTTTTCTTTCATTCTCAGTGTCCTGGGTACCTAACAATTGGATTTCACCCAAAAGGAACAATGGCAGAAGACTGTAAGACAAATGGTCTGGGTATTTATTCCCACAACTCCCATCCTGAGGGGATGACTTTGGCTGGCTGACTATCTCTGCCAGAGACTAAAGCTGCTGTCCAGGTGCTTGCTCCACATGGCTACTCTGTCCTGGTTTCGGTTATTGCACCCTTCTTTTGCCCCTACAGACTGAGAGGTAGTAATGAATTCAAGCAGTTGCTGGTGACACAGTTTTTGATTTCTGTAAACCTGCTGCACTTTTGTAAATAGTCTGTTTATACAAATTATATAGTATGAGAGTTTCTTTTCTTCCCTTTCAAGTTGCCCACTTATTTGAAATACGCGGCTAATCTCTATCTTGGGAAGTATTATTGATTGAATTGTGTCCCTGAGAAGTATATTGAAATTCTACCCCCTGAAACCTAGGGATGCCACCTTATTAGAAAATAAGGTCTTTTCAGACATAAACAAGTTAAGCTTAGGTCATCAGGATAGGCCCAGATTAAGTCATCAGGGTAGGCACCAATCCAGTATGACTGGTGCCTTTATAAAAAGAAGAAAGTGCTGGCTTGGTGCCTGTAGCTCAGTGAGTAGGGCACCAGCCACATACACTGAAGCTGGTGGGTTCAAGGCCACACATTCGAACCTGGGCCTGCTAAACAACAATGACAACTGCAACCAAAAAATAGCCAGGCATTGTGGCCGGTGCCTGTAGTCTCAGCTACTGGGAAGGCTGAAGCAAGAGAATTGCTTAAGCCCAAGAGTTAGAGGTTGCTGTGAGCTGTGAAGCTATAGCACTCTACCAAGGGCAACATAATGAGACTCTGCCTCAAAAAAAAGAAGAAGAAAGTGCCCTAAAGACAGAGACACACAGGAAGAATGTTGTGCAATGACAAAGGCACAAATTGCAACTGGCAGCTAAAAAATGCCAAGGGTTGAGATTGAGCAAGATGGAGACTGAATAGTAGCTTCTGTGCAACCAGGCTCAGTGAGAGTGGGCAGAGAAGACTCCAGGCATCTCTGGCTGGTGGGTTCTGCCCAGAAGTCTCCCTTTGGTGACATAGGAAGTCAGCAAGAGATTTCTGGACCCCACGAGGAGGACAGAAGCTGTGAAAAACTGGCAAGTGGTAGGTGTGTTTGTTTGGTCAGAGGCTGCCCACAGCTCTAATCATAGCAACAGTGAGACTGCAAGCAGGAAAAGCCTTACCAGTGGGCTGTTTTAATTTTTTGGGACTTGGGCACTTGATTGAACTGCCTTGGGTAGGTGTACAGATGACTCTGGGGGTTGTCTAGGGCTCTGGACTGAGCCGTTGAGCCAGAGAGGAGCTAATATGGTTTAGCTGTGGGCTGCCCGCACAGTTGCTGTGGGGGAATGGCCCCTGTGTGTTGCAGCGTGGGGATTGGCCAGGAGACCTTGGGTGAGTAATCTAGTGACTGAGCTGCCCAAATACAGGGACTAAGACACTGGAGAAGAGTAGAGATCCAAGTGTTTGGCAGATTAACAGCCTTGGCCCTCAGGGGCATGGAGGGAGACTGGATTCAGTACACTGAATAGGCAGGCAGCCACACCAGGACAGAGCCAGTGATAAGAGCTTTCCTTGGAAACCTTCTGCTTAGCCAATAGTGTCTTTTGGGTGGGCTGAGGAGACATTTGGGCTCCCAGGCCTGCAGGGTCTGAGAGGTCAGCAGAGGCCCCCAGTCTCCATCTCATACACCTGTGACAATCATAACATTGTGATTAACATCTCATACCTCAGACGATCACCAGTTGCCTGGACAATATTCAGCTTGATATATATACTGTTTGGTTTTTTGGTGTTGGGTTTTTGGGGGATTTTGAGGGTTTTTTGTTTTGTTTTTTTTTTCCTTAATTTCAACATTTTTTTCTTGACAGTTTTCTTTTCTTTTCTTTTCTTTTCTTTTTTTTTTTTTTTGCTTTTTGCTCTTTTTTCTGTCTTTTTTCCCCACTATTCTAGTTTAAATACAATCTTCCATTTTTGCCTTCTTTAACAATTAGAATTTCATTTTTGCCAGTGTTTCTGCCTCTATTATTTGTTTTTTTCCCCCCAATTATCCCATAATTGTTTTTGCTTATTTGTTTTGGTTTGATTTATAGTATTTTTGTCTTTCCTCTATACCTGGTGGAGGTGGGGTATTATGTCTGATCAGGCTGGCAAAGAGCTGTTGACCTCAAGGGAGCCACCCAACCCAAGCACCCCCAAAGGTTGGGGGTTTTTAAGGTTGGGTCATAGTACCCTACTATACAACTATATTGCTCCTGTCTCCTTTTTCCAGTGCCGTTCTTCTTTTTGTCAATATTTCCTTTTACTCACCCCATCTTCTTTCTTTTTTTTTTTTCATCTTTTTAAAATCTTTTTTCTCTTGTTGCTTTTTAATCTACTTGTCCTTCTGGTCCCATACCAAAAGGACTCATTAAAATTTTAGGCCAGAGGCATAGTATCTTAAAGAGCAAGAAGTGAAAGGAAAATTAGGCTAAGGAAACAGATACAAGAAAGCACTCATGAAGAAGAATCAGCCGAAATATCCTGGCAACATGAAATACCAGTCCAGAGCAATTCCTTCAAGGGAGGGTGAGATAGTTACAGCAGAGGATTCCACCTATAAAGAAATGTTAGAAATGACAGAAGGGGAATTTAAAATACAGATGATGAAAACAATGAAGGAAATTTCTGAGAAAGTGGAAAATAACCAAAATAAAATTGAAAAACAGAATCAAATAAGAGATGAACAATACAAAGAATATAGAAAGTATATAGCAGAGCTGAAGGAACTGAAGCAGTCAATTAGGGAACTTAAGGATGCTGTAAAAAGTATCAACAACAGATGAGATCATGCAGAAGAAAGTATCTCAGAGGTAGAGAATAAAGCTCTTGAGATAACTCAGATAGTTAAAAAGGCAGAAGAGAAGACAGAGAAAGCAGAATGTTCACTAACAGAAATGTGGGTCTCTATGAAGTGCTCAAACATACAAGTTATAGGTATCCCAGAAGGAGAAGAATGTTGCCCTAGAGGAATGGAAGCCATTCTAGAGAATATTATAAATGAAAATTTCCCAGATATTACCAAAGATTCTGACATACACCTTTCAGAGGGATATAGGTCCCCTGGTTGCCTCTTCTCTGTTAGAGCTTCTTCAAGGCACCTTGTGATGAAACTATTCAAAGTCAAGACAAAACAAAAGATTTTGCAAGCTTCCAGAAGTAAGTGCCAACTGATCCACAGGGGCAAATCTTATCAGGGTGACTGAGCTCTTCTTTAATGAAATTCTTTAATGTCAATGGCTTGAATTCCCTACTGAAGAGGGATAGATCGGCTGATTGGATGAAAAAACACAAGCCATCTATATTCTGTCTGCAGGAAACACACCTCATATCAAAAGACAAGTTAAAAGTCAGAGTTAAGAGTTGGAAGTCAATT
This sequence comes from Galagoides demidoff, assembly GCA_963574575.1. Classification (NCBI taxonomy): domain Eukaryota; kingdom Metazoa; phylum Chordata; class Mammalia; order Primates; family Galagidae; genus Galagoides; species Galagoides demidoff. Next base: position 17,028 of record CAUYQV010018322.1, read on the forward strand.
TTTCAGGCAAACATGATTCAGAAGAAAAGAAGGGCTGCAATCTTATTTTCAGATACATGTGGCTTTAAAGCAACTAAAGTCAAAAAAGACAATGATAGTCACTTCATATTGGTAAAGGGAAAAATACAATACAAGAAGACATTTCAATTCTAAATATTTATGCACCCAATTTAAATGATCCCAGATTCTTGAAACAGACCTTGCTTAGTCTGAGCAATATGATATCCTATAACATCATGATAACAGGGGACTTTAACACCCCTATCTCAGAACTGGACAGATCCTCTAAACAGAAATTAAACAAAAATATTAGAGATTTAAATGAGACCCTAGAACAACTGTCCTTGATAGACATATATAGAACACTCCATCCCAAAGATAAAGAATATACTTTCTTCTTCTTGTCCCATGGAACATTTCCAAAATTGATCATATCCTAGGACACAAAATAAACATCAGCAGAATGAAAAGAATTGAATTTTTACCTTGCATCTTCTCAGACCACAAGGCACTAAAAGTGGGACTCAACTCCAACAAAAATATTCAACTTCACACAAAGACATGGAAGTTAAACAACTTTATGCTGAATGACAGTTGGGTGCAGGAAGAAATAAAAAAGAAAATCATTAACTTCCTTGAGTATAACAACTATGAAGACACACAAGCTATCAAAACCTATGGGATACAGCAAAAGCAGTCCTGAGAGGAAAATTTATCTCTTTAGAAGC